>MCJB01049035.1:0-43021 GCA_002018475.1 Nicotiana obtusifolia
ATAGGGTATTTATAAGAAAAAATAGTTAGGGGGGTTATGGAGGGGTTATGGGGTGCAAAGAGCCGTTTTTGGCCGTTGCCCAACGGCTATAATTTAAAGAGGAAGAAGCTGCCAGATTTCCGGTCCGGTCCGGTCCGGTTCCGGTCCGGTCCGGCCCCCAACAGTACCGGTTTCGTCCGGTTTTAAATCCCTGAGCCGTTTCGTGACCGGACCCCAACCCCCCCCTCGTGTATTTGGTCCGGTTAGAACCGGACCATTAGCCAGTCTTATTTAGGACCGTATAAGGGTGAGCGATATCATCTCCCGGATTTCAAGCGCAACTCTAGTTTTAGAAATCCAAATGAAACATTCAATTTTTTCATTCCAGTCTTCGATGTACAACTAAAAGAGCATTTGGAGTATGGAAAAATAGGTTTTCTATTTTACGGTCAATGCCATCTTTCAAGTTTGACACTCAGATTCATGTTGTTACAACTACCATGACTATACATAATTTCATCCGACGACGATCTTCTACTGATAAGGAATTCAACTATTATACTAATGAAGACATTACTGTAGAGATTGAGGAAGGAGATGGGCCTTCTGGTATTCCTTTAAAAATGCAAGACAAGTCTTCTACTATTATAGAGGCGTTGCGTGATAGAATTAGAGATGAAATTGTTGAGGAATATTATCATGTGTGAGTGACTTTGCTTATTATTTCATGGTGTAAATAACAAGTAATTATACTAGATAATATTATTGTTTTGGTATAACTATATATATTACAATGATTTTATTTAGTATGTATGTTTACTTTATGTTTGTATTTTAATTAAATTAAATAAAAATTAATAACAGTCTCTAATAATAAATATCAAAATTTATTTTTCTTTTTATAATAATTATAAAGTTTGGTACTATCCTTTTTGGTAATTTGACAGTCAAAAGTACTTTGACTGGCCAAACACAATTTGTTCATCAAATATTATAAAAAGTACTTCTTAAATGAATTGGCCAAACACAAATTATTTTTTTTTAAAAGTACTTTTCAAAATAAGTAGATTTTGACAGTTTGGCCAAATGGACACTTAACGATGCTCTGGCTAAAGATGTAAGATAGAAGAGTGTGAATATTGGAGCATTTTTCCTTCTTAGAAGATCGTATTTATAGACCTAAATTAGTAAGAAGATCGGACTTGTTAGTAACTTGGTCAACTAACAGCGACTTTTGGTTATCCTCATCTAAGTTATTATTATTACTATATTTAAGCTGCTGGATTGTCTTATCACTAATATGAAAAGTACTTGGACCACGTGATTCATTGTTTATATAATGATTGGAAATTATCAATGTCTTGTTGTAAAATTGAGACCGATACTGGAGAATAAATAACATAACGCAACAGCCATTGCGAAACACAACAAGGACCGACGGGTCAAGTTCTAATATCTGTGATGAATATATAGCTCACATGACCAGTATTTTAAAAGGTATTTTGGGACTCGCTCGGGGCTCGTCCCTAGGCGGGGCACTTACAAAATATCCCGGGGCTCATGTGTGGGATTTAGCTCTGTGACGCTTACGCCTCAAGCGTCCGATCGTGCACCCTAAACACGTGTAACATCTAACGCTCGGGGCTCGCCTAACAGTTCAATTGCAAATCACATGTCGAATTGCCTATTTTGCGTCGTTAACCCTCAAAATTATTTAACAAATTATGATAAAAAATTCTATTCATCGATAGAAATACGAAGATTAAGCATCACTCAAATAGTGAGCCATAATATTAGGAATTTATATCTTCACTTGTTATTGGTCGTGTCTTAGTTTATATGTCTCTCCAAATTATAGACTTTTATTAATTTGATATTTTAAACTGACTTGTATTTATTAATGAAGGAGTAATGTTTTAATTATAATACTTCTAACCACTTCAGCCTACTCTTCTATCCCTATCAAAATTTCAAAAAGGAGACATGAGACAGGATATTTTACTTAACACGGGGCGAAACATAAGACCCGGGACATAAGGTGTAAACTCCATAAATCTTTAAATTTTTAATCTTTATATTAATAAAATAGTAATAATAACACAAAAATATAGAAAGTACGTTAAATTTTTAAGAAAATCAAAAGGAATTAAAGAAACTCGGGGAAAATAAAATATGTAGCATATTTTTACAAGTATACACAATACAATAGTATAAAAGTTATTGTGAGATATAAACAACTATAAAAACCCATATGTGAGTCATAAAGTGTTTTACAAGTGCCTCGCCTAGGGACAAGCTCCCTGTCTAAAAAAAACCTTTTAAAACACTAATCATTGCACTGTTTGTTGGGAAAGACCCAAGGGTCCGAATGCTTCCCCACCTGTGTGGAAGGAATTTTCTGAGGTATTTCTTTGTCACTACCTGCCAGTTGAGGTACGACGAGCCAGAGCTGATAAATTCTTAAACCTTAGACAAGGTAACATGAGTGTGCGAGAGTACAATATGCATTTTGATTCTTTAGCAAGGTATGCTCCCCATATGGTGGCCGAGATGAGTGATCGGTTTCATTTGTTCGTGAATGGATTGAGACCACATGTGATAAATGAGTGCACGGCAGCCTCCTTGATAAAGGGCATGGATATTTCCCGTATTCAGGCTTATGCCTAGACCCTAGAGGATCGTAAGCGCCAGCAGAGGGCAGATAGGGAGCAGGATAAGAGCCAGCATAAGAGGACGAGATTTGCAGGGTATTCTAGTGACTTCAGAGGCAGTGTCAGGCCCCAGTCTTCGAGGAGTTCGGCACCACCTGTAGCTAGTGCCCCTCCACAGTTTCAGAAACCTCGATATGATCGACTTACCTATTTGGGTCCAGGTCAGAGTTCGCGGGCGTCAGGTTCACAACATCACCAGGATACTAGTTAGACGAGGTCCCTAACACCACGTTGTGATCAGTGCGGCAAGGCCCATTTTGGACTATGTCGTCGAGGTTCTGATGTATGCTATTCTTGTGGACAGCCTGGCCATATGAGGCACGATTGTCCTAATAGAGAAGGTGATGGTATGGTTCAGCCGACTAGATCTACGTCTGAATCTTCCTCATCGGTTCGACCTCCAGCACGAGGTTTCCAGCAGTCTATAGGTCGTGGTAGAGGTAGAGGTGCAATGCCGAGTCCGAGTGGTACTCAAAATCGAATTTATGCTCTAGCAGGTCTGCAGGATCTCGACTCGTCTCCGAATGTTGTCACAGGTATACTGTCTGTATTTTCTTATGATGTATATGCATTGATTGATCCTGGATCTACATTATCATATGTTACACCCATTGTGGCTGATAAGTTTGGCGTCGAACCTGAATTAATAAGTAAACTATTTGTGGTGTCTACTCCAATAGGAGATTCTGTGGTTGTTAGGAGGGTATATAGGGGTTGCACTGTGACGATTTGTAGTCGTTAAACCTCGGAAAATTTATTTGAGTTAGCAATGGTTGATTTTTACATGATAATGGGAATGGACTGATTGGCCTCATGCTATGCAAATGTTGACTGTCGTACGAAGATGGTTAGATTTCAGTTTCCTGGTGAACCCATCCTTGAATGGAGGGGGAACATTGCTACGCCAAAAGGTAAGTTTATTTCCTATCTTAAGGCAAGGAAGATGATCTCAAAGGGGTACACTTATCATATCGTTCGTGTTATGGATGTAAAGGTGAAATCGCCTACTCTACAATCAATTCCCGTAGTCAATGAATTTCCAGATGTCTTTCCAAATGAACTCCCAGGTCTTCCTCCTGAAAGGGAGATTGAGTTTAGCATTAATGTGTTGCCCGACACTCACACGATTTCTATCCCTCCATACAAAATGGCCCCTGCAGAGTTGCGAGAGTTGAAAATGCAGTTGAAAGACTTGCTGGATAAGGGCTTCATTAGGCCTAGCACTTCACCTTGGGGTGCGCCAGTCTTGTTTGTGCGGAAGAAAGACGGGTCGTTGAGGATGTGTATCGATTATCGACAGTTGATTAAGGTTACTATAAAGAATAAATATCCACTTCCAAGGATTGACGACCTGTTTGACCAACTTCAGGGTGCCAAATATTTTTCCAAGATTGACCTGCGTTCAGGGTATTTCCAGGTGAGGGTCAAGGAGGAGGATATTTCAAAAACATCCTTTCGGACGAGATATGGGCATTTCAAATTCTTGGTGATGTCGTTCGGGCTAACAAATGCCCCGGTAGCTTTTATGGATCTCATGAATACCGTATTCAGGCCTTATCTTGATGTGTTCGTGATTGTATTCATTGATGACATTCTAGTGTATTCTCGTTCAGAGACAGAACATACAGGCCACTTGCAGATAGTATTATAGACCCTTCGGGATCGCAAGTTATATGCGAAGCTCTCCAAATGTGAATTCTGGTTGAACTTAGTAGCATTCTTAGGCCATGTGATATCTGACGAGGGTATTAGTGTCGATACTCAAAAAATCGACGCAGTGAAGAGTAGGCCAAGACCCACAACACCATCAGAAGTCCACAGCTTTCTAGGGCTAGCGGGATATTATAGAAGGTTTGTAGAAGAGTTTTCCTCTATGTCGGCACCATTTACTAAGTTAACACAAAAAGCTACCAAGTTCCAATGGTCCGACGCTTGTGAACGTAGTTTCCAGGAGCTGAAGAATCGGTTGATCTCCGCACCAGTGCTTACTCTTCCAGAGGGAACAGAAGGGTATGTGGTATATTGTGATGCTTCAGGTGTAGGTTTGGGATGCGTATTGATGCAACATGGGAAGGTGATTGCTTACGCATCAACACAATTGAAGAATCATGAAAAGAATTATCCAACTCATGATTTGGAATTGCCTGCAGTAATATATGCTTTGAAGATATGGCGGCACTACTTGTACGGCGTCCATGTTGACATCTACACAGATCATAAGAGTTTACAATACATCTTCAGTCAGAAGGAGTTGAATTTGAGACAACGACGTTGGCTCGAATTACTGAAAGACTACGAAGTTGAGATATTGTATCATCCCCGTAAAGCCAATATTGTGGCAGACGCTCTCAGCCGTAAGTCAATGGGAAGCTTAGTACACATCAAAGTAGGTAAATGGGAGATGACTAAGGAGCTTTATCAGCTAGCCAATATGAGAATCAAACTATTAGACTCTGAGGACGGAGGTGTTATTGTACACAATACATCAGAATCATCTCTTGTAGCCGAGGTAAAAGCATGACAGTATGAAGATTCCAGCTTGGTACGATTGAGAGAGGGCATTCAGCAGGGTAAAATTTCAGCTTTTGAGATCGGAGGGGATGGAACACTGAGATACCAGGGCCGGTTATGTGTGCCTAATGTGGCAGGGTTGCGAGAGAAGATTATGAATGAGATTCATCAATCTCGATATTCCATCATCCTGGCTCGACGAAGATGTATCATGATGTCAAAGAGCGGTATTGGTGGGATAGCATGAAAAAGTCTATCGCAGAATTTGTAGCCCAATGCCCCAATTGTCAACAAGTAAAGATAGAACATCAGAAACCCGGTAGATCGCTTCAGAATATAGAAATTCCAACTTGGAAATGGGAGGTGATCAATATGGACTTCATTATTGGATTACCTCGCTCTTATCATAAGTTTGACTCCATCTAGGTGATTGTTGACCGACTTACAAAATGTGCCCATTTTCTACCAGTTAAGACAACTTACACAGCTGAAGACTATGCGAAGCTGTATATCAAGGAGATTGTTAGACTTCATGGTGTGCCAGTGTCTATTATATCAAACCGAGGAGCTCAATTACTGCTAACTTTTGGAGATCTTTTCAGAAGGGTTTGGGCACACAGGTGAATCTTAGCACGACTTTTCATCCGCCAAATGACGGACAGGCTGAACGTACTATTCAGATACTGGAAGATATGTTGCGAGCGTGTGTTCTAGATTTTATGGGAAATTGGGATGACCGTCTTCCACTCATAGAATTTTCCTCCAATAATAGCTACCACTCCAGTATTAAGATGGACCCATACGAGGCACTATACGGGAGGAGATGTAGGTCACCAGTTGGATGGTTCGAAGTCGGTGAAACCGAGTTATATGGGCCAGATTTGATCCCTTTCTTAATATAAAATGGTAATACGCTGATAATGTACATGTCCATAAGTTTGTATACTCTTGGGGGAAACTCGGCCAAAACCCACAATGAGTTAAATCCCCGTAGACCATTACATTCGAGGACGAATGTTCTTAAGGGGGGGGAGAGTGTTACAACCCGTAATTGCGTACTTTAGATTGCGCCGTAAGATAGTTTACATATAAGGGCCTAAGAACCGGAAAAGAGTTCCAAAAGTCAAGAAAAAGCAAAAGGCTTCGCAAAGCTGGGTTTGCTACCGCAAAACCCTCACGAGGGACGCATTTTCTCACGCTGGAATCACAGACCAGGACAGATTTCTAGGCAAAGATCAATGCTAGAAATGCGGTCATAAGTGCGACCGCATTCTTAAAATGCGAACCACATATCGTACCTGATGTGCCGCAGACTGAAACAGATTTCTGGACAGAAATCTACGACAGGAATGCGGTCAGTATACGGTCGCATTTTCAAAAATGCAAACCGCAAATCGGACCTCCTATGTCGCAGAGTGAGACAGATTTCTGGGCTGGGATTCGCGTCCAGTATGCGAGCCGCATGTTGGTTCAGCGACATAAATACGATGGCAGTCTGGTAGGCAACAGGCACGTGCGTCACTTATTTGCAGACCTTTAAAAGGAGTATAACCCAGATATTTCACCCTTATTTCAAACCTTAAACACGAAATAGAACCCCTGCAACCCCTTTCTCCAAATTCCACACAAACCCTAACCAATTTCCCTCCCTTTCAAGTTCCAAGTTGGGGAAAGAAATCTGGAGATTGAAGAATTAGGGAAGAACCCTAACTGACTTTCCTCTCTTTCAAGCCCTAATTAAAAGTGAAACCTAGAGTTTGAAGAACCAAGGAAGAGGGTTGAGTTATCCAACATGCAAGGTAAGTTACTGCTCTCTTTCATACATTCTTTCTCCTGGGAATTCTTGATAATTCGTTCTAGGCATGTAAGAACTCACGGGATGGTGATTGGAAGCCGTGGGTTCAAGTTAATTACTGATAATGTACTGGATTGTGGTTTGTTTTGGATTGTTGTTGGGCTGCATGTTTTACTACTATTTTTGTGGAGTTTTGGAGGAAGAAGGGTGTAGAGAAACATCATATAAATTTAAGGTTGCGGTTAATAATAACTATAACGCTTAGAGGATAACGATAGAATCGTTTCTTTCATTGTAGACTAAGGAGTATGACAGTTGCATAGCTTGAGATTGGCGCAGAGTGTACCAGGTATGTGAGATCGTCCCTTTCTTTCCTTTGCATGACTCTGATTATACACACTGCAATGAACGAGCCCCGAAGACGCTCTACTCTTAGAACCTAGGAGTGCTTATATTGTTTCCCCTCTTATGAGAGGATTGATGTATGTTGTTCTTTCGACCTTACGTCATTTTGAGAGGTTCAGAAAGTGTGATTCCTATGAGTCCAGCATGCACTATCTATTTTACTACGAGCTGCGCTATTGTCGGCCAGGTATGGCACCTATTGTGCAACTATACCTATGTATATGTTTTACTCTATTTAGTCGCGCTATAGTCGACAGCTATTTTACTCCACCGAGCCGCGTAATAGTCAGCCGGGTATGGCACCTATTATGCAACCACTGATCAGTTGGGTATGATGACGATGAGGCCCACAGAGGCATATGTATATGATGATGATGAGGCCCACAGAGGCGTGTATATATATATATATATATGATGATGATTTTACAAAGGATATAAGTATATGCATTTGCACATCAGGCATCCCATGGTTAGTCGCACTCAGATGGTACAGGTTGTATATTTCTTATCCCGACACATATTATTGTTCTTATGTCATGTATTTCCTGTCTTACATGCTCAGTACTTTATCTGTACTGACGTCCTTTTATCTATGGACGCTTCATGTCTTGCTGCAGGTCCGGACAGACATATAGACGAGGCTCCTCCACCACAGTAGGCTACCCAATTCAGCGAATATTGGCGAGATCCATCCTCCGGACTTGTCGTGGTCTTGGTATGCATTTTGTTATTGGCATTATGGGCACGTCGGTGCCCTGTTGCGACACAGGTTGCATTTTTTGTCTTCTTGTAGAGGCTCATAGACGATAGAAAAGGGGTTGACTTATGTATAGTGAGATTGCCTTGTCGGCAAATGTATTTTGTCGTATAGTTTTTGCATTGCAGCCTTGTTGGCCATATTATATATGTATGTACATGTCATTATTGGAAAGTTCAAGCTAATTTTGATTATTTTTTACTATTTATATTAGCCTCGTCGGTCCTTATAGACAATAAGAGAGGTTGGATGAAAGGTGCGTCGGCACTCGGCAGGTATGGTCCAGGTGCCCGTCGCGGCCCTCCGGTTTGGGTCGTGACAAGAAAACACATAATCATAAACAATTTGCGACGGAAACAGTCCAAAATTTTTAACTGAAATTAGTCGCAAAATAGATAATCTGGGATGTGTTGAATTTTTAGGGATTTGCGACTGATATGGTCGGTAATTTTCCGACCGATTCGGTCGCAAATTTGAATAATGAAATAAATAGGTAATTTTAGCCTACATACATAATTTTAGCCAATGTAGGCTGTCTACATCAGACCCCTTGAGGTACGACCCTTCCTCAGACACTACGTGAATGCGGTATGCTTTGTGCAACGGGCTGCCCGTTTTGATATACATAGATTTGTATACTGGTTATATATACATGAATATACACATATTATTAATGAACAATACATATATAATATACATCAACTAACTATTTCAGTTTATGTGGTTGGATGGGCGGGTATGCAAGTTAATTCTTCAATAATATACGCAGAAACTTACACATTGATTAACATATATGTATAATTATTATAAAAGGAGAGAATAGTGGTAATGTTTTGAACCTGTAATTGCAACAAAGGGAGCAATAAAGAGAAAGCTTGCTTAAAGTACGCCATCTTAGAACCTCTTTGGCCAAACTTCTCGGAGGTCAAAATTACTTTTTTTGGTCAAAAAAGTACTTTTTGAAAAATTTAATGTGTTTGGCCAATTAAAAAAGTACTTATGACCAACAGCAGAAGCAGTTTTTCTGCTTTTGGGAAGAAGCAAAAAAATTCTAGCTTCTTCCAAGAAGCAGAAGCAGAAAATTAATTTATTCAAGATAAAACTATCCTCACCATAAATTTATATTTTTCAAATTATCCTTTATATTTTATTTCCATATACATATATATATATATATATATATATATATACATATATATATATATATATATATATATATATATATGAAATATTGCCCCTAGTTTAATGCGTTAGCAGTGTGAGGTAATAAAAATATCGAGCCATCTTCAATTTAAATGGTAAAGATGAGAAATTTACTAATATCGATTGCTAAAAGATGAATAAATAAAACAAACTATTTTATTATGTACAAGCAGTATTATTTAAATTGATCTCCAAATTTATTTTACTTCTGTACTTCCGATCCTAATAACTTTCGTTTCTACACCCTTTATCTCAAGAGATTTCTACCTCTTTTCCTTCTAACACATCCTATCACAGCTGTAGGCAAAACTAAATTTAGAAAATAGTAGTCCTAATACAAAAAAAATGGTGAATAATTTTAATTGACACCCATTGTAAGAGAGTAAATTCTTTTGAAATTATAAGGTGTTTCTTTATAACCGTTGGAAGTACCACAACGACTTTATGTTGTTTTTGATGTTTTCTTTGACTAATCTTGTTTTTTTTTATTTCTCTAAATTAATAAATCTCCTAGAATTCTCCCAATAACTTTAATAGATTCATCTTCTTGAATACTTTATGCAAAATGAGGAGTCTTATCTATTACTATAAATAGACTTCTTCTCCTTTTTTCTTGTGCATATTCTTCTTCTTTGTCTCTTATTTCTCTTTAAAATAACAAACTATCAACTGGTACAAGTACTTTTTTCATAAGGTATTTTTTTTTAATGTACCAATTTATTATAAATGTCTAGTATGTACTTTTATTTTTATTCCTTTTTAACGTGCTTGCATGTAAAAATGATAACACTGATTTCTAATAATATGAATGATTAATAGTTGAAATATTTTCCCTTGATGCTCTTATTATTTGTATCTTCTCTTATTTTTTGTTTATTTAGTTCTCTATTTTTTTAATATTATTATTAACCACATGTTCTTATTGCATGAAAGAAAATGAGCAAGAAAATGATATTGGATAACAACTCTGAGAAGGCTAAATGGGATGCAAAAACTACAGAACTATTTTTAAATATATGTGTGGAAAATCGTCCTGGAACTCACTTCAGTAGATTAGGATGGTCTAATCTGGTGCAAAAGTTTAATGACAAAACCGGAAGAAACTATGATAAAGTTAAGTTGAAGAACAAATGGGACAGCCTCAAAGATACATGGAAGAATTGGATACTTTGGTTGGATAAAGGACTGGTTTAGGATGGGATCCTGATAAAAAAATAATTCAAGCGAGTGCGGATTGGGGGATAGGAAAATAAAGGTACTTGTAATTATACTACGTAATTTTCACTTAACATAATTTTATTTATTTATTTATTTTTCTTTGGTATTTTAAATTCTCTTGTTCTTCTTCACATTTGCAGAAAAATTCAAATGTAGAGAAATTTAGAGAGGAAGGTTTACAACATCGACAATTGATGGAATACTGTTTTAAGGATGTTGTTGCAACCGGTGAACATGCATGAGCACCGTCATCTTGAGTGTTACCAGATGGTATACAAGGAAGCAGTTTGTTTCAACCAGAACAACCATTTGAGTTTGGAATTCCTGTAGACAATGAAGATTTTGGGAATATTGATGGCATAGAAAAAGATAAGGAAAAAGGATTCAAACAAACTAATCCAGAAGAATCGAATGTGATTGAAAAAGTGCGTGGTAGTGAGAGTGGAGAGAGAAGAAAAAGAAAAGCATCAAATGCTATAAATGAAAAGGAGAAAAATAAAATCAATACCAGTCTAACAATTACATCAGCAATAGAGAAAATTGCTTAAGCAATACAATCACGCTCTTCAATGAATATGGGGTCAAAAAAGTCTTCACTTAGTATTAAGTATGTAATGGATGTTGTTCGTAATTTACCCGGTATGATTGTTGGTAGTGATTTATGGAGGAAAGCAAGTGTGCTACTAGTCAAGCAACCAATGAGAGATATGTTTTTAGCACAAGAAGATCCAGAGTTACAATTGTAGTGGTTGGAAAAGATGTCTGAGCTTCAAAAAGAATAAATTCAATTATATTACCTATTATTATCCGCATTTTAATTTTCTAGTTATTGAAACTTTATTTTTGCTTTAAAATGTTGTTCTAGTTATGCTTTATGGTTATTGGAATCTATATTTGACTTTTATTCAAGTTACTAATATTTATTTTGAAATATTAGAATTTTATGTCATTGTACTTAGGTGATTTTTGATTTTATTTTTATAATAAGTATATAGATTGTTATACAAGTAATTTTATTTTATTCTTTTTCTTACAGATTTGTCATTCACCGTAAATAATGATGAGCACGTTGATGAAGTTCTTGTAAATGAAGTAGATGATGATGATGATGTACTTGATTTGGTAATTTTTAGTGTAGCTCTTGCATCGGAATATTATTTAAAATTTTGTCTAAAAACTCCATGCAGAACTTCTCCTCATACAGGATTTTATTTCATCAAGGAGATACTTGAAGGGCATGATAAGAGATGTTATGAGATGTTTAGGATGGAAAAACATATATTTCTTGACTTATGCAAAACACTAAATGAACAATATGATTTGAAAGCAACAAGAAAAATGACCATAGAGGAGATGGTTGCTACATTTTTACTGGTGGTCGGACATGGTGTAGGGAATCGAATGATTCAAGAGCGATTCCAACACTCTGGAGAGACCGTTAGCAGACATTTTCATCATGTTTTAATAGCATGTCTGAAATTGGCTATGGATATTGTTAAGCCAAAAGATCCAACCTTTTATGATATTAATCCTAAAATAAGAGAAGATGATAGGTATAGGCCTTATTTTAAAAATTGCATTGGAGCTATAGATGGAACACATGTGCCTTTTATTGTTCGCTCTAAGGAACAAATCAAATACATTGGTAGAAAAGGCTACACTTCACAAAACATAATGGCTGTATGTGATTGGGACATGTGCTTCACATTTGTATGACCTGGGTTGGAAGGTACTGCACATGATGCTAGAATATTTGATCAGGTACTTAGAAGGCAAAACCTTAACTTTCCTCATCCTCCATTAGGTAAGCAACACCAATACTATGCCTTGTGTTAGTTTAATGTGTAGATTTTATTTTTATTCATCATAATTAACTCTTTTTTACTTGGTGTAGGCAAATATTATTTAGTTGATTCAGGCTATCCAACAACGATGGGTTATTTAGGACCGTATAAGGGTGAGCGATATCATCTCCCGGATTTCAAGTGCAACTCTAGTTTTAGAAATCCAAATGAAACATTCAATTTTTTCACTCCAGTCTTCGATGTACAACTAAAAGAGCATTTGGAGTATGGAAAAATAGGTTTTCTATTTTACGGTCAATGCCATCTTTCAAGTTTGACACTCAGATTCATGTTGTTACAACTACCATGACTATACATAATTTCATCCGACGACGATCTTCTTCTGATAAGGAATTCAACTATTATACTAATGAAGACATTACTGTAGAGATTGAGGAAGGAGATGGGCCTTCTGGTATTCCTTTAGAAATGCAAGACAAGTCTTCTACTATTATAGAGGCGTTGCGTGATAGAATTAGAGATGAAATTGTTGAGAAATATTATCATGTGTGAGTGACTTTGCTTATTATTTCATGGTGTAAATAACAAGTAATTATACTATATAATATTATTGCTTTGGTATAACTATATATATTACAATGATTTTATTTAGTATGTATGTTTACTTTATGTTTGTATTTTAATTAAATTAAATAAAAATTAATAACAGTCTCTAATAATAAATATTAAAATTTATTTTTTTTTTTAAAATAATTATTTTGGTAATTTGACAGTCAAAAGTACTTTGATTGGCCAAACACAATTTGTTCATCAAATATTGTAAAAAGTACTTCTTAAATGAATTGGCCAAACACAAATTATTATTTTTTTCAAAAGTACTTTTCAAAATAAGCAGATTTTGACAGCTTGGCCAAACGGGCTCTTAACGATGCTTTGGCTAAAGCTGTAAGATAGAAGAGTGAATATTGGTGCTTTTTTCCTTCCTAGAAGATCGTATTTGTAGACCTAAATTAGTAAGTAGATCGGACTTGTTATAAATTAGTAAGTAGATCGGACTTGTTAGTAACTTCGTCAACTAACAGCGACTTTTGGTTATCCTCATCTAAGTTATTATTATTACTATAATTATGCTGCTGGATTGTCTTATCACTAATATGAAAAGTACTTGGACCACGTGATTCATTATTTATATAATGATTGGAAATTATCCATGTCTAGTTGTAAAATTGAGACCGATACTGGAGAATAAATAACATAGCGCAACAGCCATTGCGAAACACAACAAGGACCGACGGGTCAAGTTCTAATATCTGTGATGAAAATATAGCTCTCATGACCAGTATTTTAAAAGGTATTTTGGGACTCGTTCGGGGCTCGTCCCTAGGCGGGGCACTTACAAAATATCCCGGGGCTCATGTGCGGGATTTAGCTCTGTGACGCTTACGCCTCAAGCGTCCGATCGTGCGCCCTAAACACGTCTAACATCTAACGCTCGGGGCTCGCCTAACAGTTCAATTGCAAATCACATGTCGAATTGCCTATTTAGCGTCGTTAACCCTCAAAATTATTTAACAAATTATGATAAAAAATTCTATTCATCGATAGAAATACGAAGATTAAGCATCAGTCAAATAGTGAGCCATAATATTAGGTATTTATATCTTCACTTGTTATTGGTCGTGTCTTAGTTCATATGTCTCTCCAAATTATAGACTTTTATTAATTTGATATTTTAAACTGACTTGTATTTATTAATGAAGGAGTAATGTTTTAATTATAATACTTCTAACCACTTCAGCCTACTCTTCTATCCCTATCAAAATTTCAAAAAGGAGACGTGAGACAGGATATTTTACTTAACACGGGGCGAAACATAAGACCCGGGACATAAGGCGTAAACTTCATAAATCTTTAAATTTTTAATCTTTATATTAATAAAATAGTAATAATAACACAAAAATATAGAAAGTACGTTAAATTTTTAAGAAAATCAAAAGGAATTAAAGAAACTCGGGGAAAATAAAATATGTAGCATATTTTTACAAGTATACACAATACAATAGTATAAAAGTTATTGTGAGATATAAACAACTATAAAAACCCATATGTGAGTCATAAAGTGTTTTACAAGTGCCTCGCCTAAGGACAAGCTCTCTGTCTAAAAAAAAAACCTTTTAAAACACTGATCGTTAGTCGAGAGACCCATTAGCCTGTATTCCACAGTCTTTAAGTCTTTGTTATTGTCCAGAAGTTTTATTGCATCATCGTCACTTATCAAGAGTAAACCTAATATTATTTCGACGTCACAAGTCCTATCGATATTAATTTACCAATATCATACGGTACGAACCCATAACCTTAAGTAAAAGATAAATCGCGGCTCATGGAAAGTTCAATTGTTAAACAGTAAAATTCGTCGCTAATTTTATTTAGCGATGAATTAGCGATAAATTATCAAGAAATTTTGTAAGCGACAAGCGATTCAGTGTCAGATTAGCGACGAAGTACGTAATGCACGAAAAGTCTGATACGATCAAAATATTTTTTTTAGCTTCTTCCTTAGCGAGAAGATCCGCCACTTAAAATGGCTCTTGGTTGTCTTCATCTCAATTATTATAACATATAAAGACATATAATTGTTTTGAGAAATCAATTTATTAATTTCTCTGACACTAATAGATGCAACGTTTTCATCAATTCGGAAAAGTAGTAAAAGTTATGCGTGTATTATTAGGCAATACAAAGGATGTTTGTGGCGGGCAAATGCCCTTTACTAGCTGTCCACTGTTATCTTGATAAGTTCTTTCAAGAACCTTAATATATAAAGGCACATAAATGGTTATAAACCAAGGGATAAAGTACATAACTTTATTATGCAAAAAACAAATTTCATAAAATTCTTGGGAAATGTTCCTCTTATCATCTACACTATAAGTGTCAAAAAACCAAGTTTTAAAATGATTACACTTATCACTAAAGAATTCATACTGAATATGTTTTCGTGCCAGGGATCCTAGACTAAAATCAATTTTGTAAGGGATCATAAAAAGTGTTCGGGTTAAAATCCTTTTCGGATTGAGAAGGAATATCCTTATCTGAGGAATTATCATCCTGAACTATATTATTTCTAGGATCAATCTTTATACGCTCTACACTTTTACCAGCATCAGTTATAGAAAGCGTATGTAAAGAAGCAGTTCAGTTTAACCTAGCTGGACCGTAAACTACTTCTACTGGAGCAGTATAAGATTGGGTTGAAGGCAAAGAAAGCAATTTGTTACCAGTATAGGATTGCCTATAAGGCGTCAAAGAATTATTATCTTCAAATTGAATACAAATTTGCCCTTCTGGGGTATGAGAAATATGAGAATAATCACAATTTGTAACAGTATTAGCTTGTTGACTCGAATATATTACTGAGTCTAAAATCCATGTAGAGGAAAAATTAATTTCATCCCATCTGATAGGTCTCCTAGTGATGACATTGGATTTAGCAAAATTGGTCTCAAATATTATAGAGTGGTTAGACGAATCTGTCAGTTTGCAATGAGGATTAATAAATAGACAAAAATTTATAATAAATCCTATATGACAAACAGATGAGTTCAGATCCAGGTGCATAATTATAACGATGCCTTTTAACATTTAAAGTTAAAGCATCAAGAATATTAACATCAGAAAGAGATAGTTGTAAATTGGGTTGAGTATTAAAATGTACGGGACCATAGCCATCATAGATTCAATCGAACCCATCAGAGACTGTCTGAAATTCAAGTTTCTGGCATCTTTAAAGCTGCCAAGAAAGTTTCTAGTAACCCTTTAAGGGTTAATGGTTTAAAGGCAATTTGAACAATACCTATATGAACAAAATTATACTTATGCTTATAAACATCAATACCACGATTTTTTTAGCAAACGACTAGTCTGTTCCGAAGAATTTAAAGCAAGAGATTGCTTTAGGTCGTCCTCTGTTACCAAATAGGCAAGATGTTGTCTATACTATAATATTATTATTACTATTATTATTACTATTATTATCATTATTATTATTATTATTATTATTACTATTATTGTCATTATTGTGATTATTGTTATTGCCGTTATTGTCTTTATTTATTATTATTATTATTATTATTATTATTATTATTATTATTATTATTATTATTGTCACTATTGTTATTATTGTTAATGTTATTATTGTTATTGTTGTTACTTATCTTCTTTTTACTTGTACTTTTATTTTAGTTTGAAAATGATAATGAAGAGTTACTAAATGAAGGGAATAGTATTCATATCTCGGCTCCAGCTTACTTGGAGCTTTGACATAATTGTTGTTGTTATTGTTGTTATTCTGAGTTGTTTTTATAATTCTTAAGTTCTTATCATTTTAAATTTGCTTCTCTACTTATTAAGTAGGCATATGCCACTAAGAAGCTAATTTAAAAGTAGTTAAACTATATGTGAAATTGCAAATCAAAATATGCGAGCTCATTATCTATTTAAATGATGTTTATCTTTTAAAGGTAAAACACATAAATTACCATCTCAATTATGCACCAAATCCCAGTTACATATATTTTGCGGACGAAAATAATTTTATATATTCAAACATTCTAAAGTATGTTTTATACACACCACTTTATACATCTAATAGAATTCTCTTAGATATAGATTACTTTTTAACTTTCTTTATCAATTTCTTCAAAAGCCTTTTCACATTATTGTTACTCTTAAAATTGTGCGGAGAAACGATGGGGGAAAAGGGGAAAGGTCAGCAACGACCTCAAAGAGGATGGGTTCTGGGAAGAACAGGGAGGGGTGGGTTAAAGTAAAGGGAAACAACATATTTTTAAGAAAGTAAAAATTTAAAATTTGACATGAGTCATTTAAAAGAATCAGGATAACAATTCTACAGTATAACACGAGCATGTCAGTTAGCAAAGTAGTGTGTATTAGACACACTTCGAAAATGTTGAATGTGTAAGGTTATTTTCGTCCGAAAAAAGTGTAACAGGAATTTGATTCATAATTAATGTAACAACTTATGTATTTGGCCACTTTTAAGTGATGCTTATATCTTATTAAATATAAGATTGATTGATTAACTGATATATGTCTTTAACCAATTCTTTGTGAGCCACCTTGCTAATTGATACATATTATTTACTATTTTACAACTTCAATGCATACGTTTTTTTTTTTTTTTGGGGGGTAATTTGACACTTTGAATTACTTTTTGCAAATATTGTCTATGCACAAATTACAAACAAACATACTTTTCAAATGATTTAGCTAAACACAAATTATTATTCTCCCAGAACACTTAATGACATGATTAATATCACATATAGTAAACATTATCTCCCTTTAAGTTTCGTGCCACTTTAATAGGGAAAATAGAGAAGATATAATTCATAATGAACTGCATATAAGATGACAACAACAAGAAACTTGGTTACATATTCATTTTCTTACACAAACTTGGACAAGTAGGAAACACAACATTATATTATTTAAAATGCTTGAATATAACACGAAGATCAAGCATTTATAAATAGTTCATATATTGCAGCAATATAATTTATATTTTGCTGTGCTTAGCGCGTAGTATAGTTCCAAAATAACCTTCACCAGTAGCAGTAGCCTTGTCACATTGAGATCTCCATCCCTCAAACCCAGATGGAACACAATTAGAGCAGATCCAACCATCACTGCAATCGCTTTCGACATTGCAATATCTAAAGCAAGTTGCTAAATCACCTAATGCAAATAATTTTTCTTTCATCAGTGCGACATCTTCGGGTAAGTCTCGTAAAGCCATCACTTGCATCTTAGGAGATCCAGAGAGATTAACTGCACATTGTTGAAAATATAACAAATATTAGGAATAATGTGATCTTTACACGGCCTGATTTACTGTTTATTTTTTTTGGAGCAACGCTACACAAAGGTCACATTTTCGAGCCGTGGAAGCAGCCACTAATGCATACATTATGATACACTACTAGAAAATGGCTAAATTCCGACTGTCGGGTCGTAAATCGGTCGGAAATCAAGTCTTTTTGACAGATTTCCAACTGAAAACCACCGGTCAGAAAATACATGGTAGCAAATTAGTCCAAAATTTTCGACCGAATTAGTCACAAAATGGATAATTTGGGATGCGTTGAATTTTTAGGGATTTGCGACTGATTTGGTCGGTAATTTTCCCACCGATTCGGTCGCAAATTTGAATAATGAAATAAACAGGTAATTTTAGCCTATACATACCTAATTTTAGCCTATGTAGGCTGTCTACATCAGACCCCTTGGGGTGCGACCTTTCCTCAGACACTGCGTGAATGCGGGATGTTTTATGCAACGGGCTGTCCTTTTTGGTATACATAGATTTGTATAATGGTTATATATACACGGATATACACATATTATTAATGAACAATACATATATAATATACATCTACCAACTATTTTAATTTATGTGGTTGGATGAGCGGCTATGCAAGTTAATTCTTCAATAATATACGTAGAAACTTACACATTGATTTACATATATGTATAATTATTATAAAAGGAGAGTTGATAAAGTTTTGAACCTATAATTGCAACAAAGAGAGCAATCAAGAGAAAAGCTTGCTTAAAGTACGCCATCTTAACGATGCTTTGGCTAAAGATGTAAGATAGAAGAGTGTGAATATTGGTGCTTTTTTCCTTTTTAGAAAATCGTGTTTATAGACCTAAATTAGTAAGTAGATCGGACTTGTTAATAACTTGGTCAACTAACAACGACTTTTGGTTATCCTCATCTAAGTTATTATTATTACTATAATTAAGCTGCTGGATTGTCTTATCACTAATATGAAAAGTACTTGGACCACGTGATTCATTATTTATATCATGATTCGAAATTATCCATGTCTAGTTGTAAACCGATACTGGAGAATCAATAACATAACGCAATAGCCATTGCGAAACACAACAAGGACCGACGTGTCACGTTCTAATATCTGTGATGAAAATATAGCTCTCATGACTGGTATTTTAAAAGGTATTTTGGGAATCGCTCGGGGTTCACCCCTGGACGGTGCACTTGCAAAATACCCAGAGATTTATTTGTGGGACTTAGTTTTGTGATGTTTACGCCTTAAGCGTCCGATCGTGCGTCCTAAACACGTCTAACGTCTAACGCTCGGGGTTCGCCTAACAGTTCAAACGCAAATCACATGTCGAATTTCCTGTTTAGCACCGTTAACCCTCAAAATTATTTAGCATAACTCAAATAGTGAGCCATAATATTACGAATTTATATCTTCACTTGTTATTGGTCGTGTATTAGTTCATATGTCTCTCCGAATTATAGACTTTATTAATTTGATATTTTAAACTAACTTGTATTTATTAATGAAAGAGTAATGTTTTAAATATAGTACTTCTAACCAATTCAGCCTATTCTTCTATCCCTATCAATATTTCAAAGAGGAGGCGTGAGGCAGGACATTTTATTTAATAGGGGCGAAACGTAAGACCCGAGACATGAGGCGTAAACTTCATAAATCTTTATATTTTTAATCTATATATTAGTAAAATAGTAATAATAACACAAAAATATAGAAAGTACGTTAAAATTTTTAAGAAAATCAAAAGGAATTAAAGAAACTTGAGGAAAATAAAATATCTAACATATTTTTACAAGTATACACAATACAATAGTATAAAAGTTATTGTGAGATATAAAAAACTATAAAAACCCATATGTGGGTCATAAAGTGTTTTACAAGTGCTCCCAGTCTAAAAAAACATTTTAAAACACTGATCGTTAGTCGAGAGTCCCATTAGCATGTATTCCACAGTCTTTAAGTCTTTATTACTGTTCAGAAGTTTTATTGCATCATCGTTACTTATCAAGAGTAGACCTAATATTATTTCGACGTCATGAGTCCCATCGATATTAATTTACCAATATTATAAGGTATGAATGAAAATAAATAAATCTCATAACCTTAAGTAAAAGATAAATAGTTCAATAGTTAAACAGCAAAATTCGTCGCTAATCTTATTTAGCAACGAATTAGCGACAGACCATCAAAAAGTTTTGTTAGTGACAATCGATTCAGTATCAGATTAGCGACCAAGTTTGTAATGCACGAAAAGTCTGATACGATCAAAATATTTTTCTAGCTCCTTCCTTAGCGAAAAGATCCGCCACTTAAAATGACTCTTGGTTATCTCCATCTCAATTGTTATAACCATCTTTTTCTTTTGTAGTGCACGAAAAGTCTAATATGATCAAAATATTTTTCCTAGCTAGAAGATCCGACACTACTAATGACTTTTCGTTATCTTATTATTATAAGGGGGTCCGTGTGTCATAGTGGGCTGGATTATCTGGGGCCATGTAAAGCTTTCGAAAGAAGATCGGTGTTATCGTCTTATTAATTATTACTAATATGAAGAGTACTTGTACTACGTGTTTCATATTTTTACAATGATTGCAAAGAGATTTCGGAAGTAGGATTTCTAATTGGGGGGTGATGAAATAAAAGTTTGTTGTTATCTAAGTTAGCGTTTGGAATATATTTGATTGAAACTTTAAAAAAAAAAAAAATTGAAGTTGTGTGTGAACATGCATTTTATTTGAAAAAAA
Source organism: Nicotiana obtusifolia (assembly GCA_002018475.1). Classification (NCBI taxonomy): domain Eukaryota; kingdom Viridiplantae; phylum Streptophyta; class Magnoliopsida; order Solanales; family Solanaceae; genus Nicotiana; species Nicotiana obtusifolia. The sequence continues at coordinate 21,026 of MCJB01049035.1, forward strand.
TTTGAAGTTTTGTGAGTCGAACAAAAAATTTCACCCAAAAACTGCCCTAAACCAGATTTTTGGGAACTTGAAATGTGTAATAAAACAATGAAGGAAAAGAAGAATATTGTGAGAAAAGAGAGAGAATTCTTATTAATTTTGGAATGAATTACAATGTAATAGAACACCTCTATTTATAGGGAAAAAGTGGCTTAACCACCAAGTAACAAACTCTAAGATCTCTCTAAAATATAGACATTCACCTTAAATATAATTCTATTTATAACACTCCCCCTTGAATGTCTATTCAACAGATAATATGCCTCGTTAAAATATTAACTAATAAAATCTAGAGGAAAAAAATTCTAGTAAAGGAGAAAGAGTACACATGTTTAGAAATACGCCTTTTGGTTGCCTCGTTAAAAACCTAGCAAGGAAAATCCAGTGAGACAAAATCTTGTAAGGAAAAAATAGTACAACGCGTATTCACTCCCCCTGATGAGGGCATCAATTCACATCTTTGAGCCTTCACATCCCAATCTTGTATGCTAGTTTCTTTAAGGTTGACTCCGGTAGAGATTTGGTGAACAAATCAGCCAAATTATCACTTGAACGTATCTGTTGCACATTGATATCACCATTCTTTTGAAGATCATGTGTGAAAAATAACTTTGGTGAAATGTGTTTTGTCCTATCTCCTTTTACGAATTCTCCCTTCAATTGAGCTATGCATGCTGCATTGTCTTCATACAAAATCGTGGGTAGTTTGTCACACTTCAAATCATATTTTTCAAGAATAAAATGTATATAGACCTCAACCATACACATTCTAGACTTGCTTCATGAATAGCAATTAGCTCTGCATGATTAGATGAAGTAGTCACGTTTGATTGCTTAGTCGATCGCCAAGATATGGTTGTGCCTCCACATATAAACACATAGCGTCTTTGAGATCGATCCTTGTATGGGTCAGATAAATGCCCAGTATCGGCATAACCAACAAGATTGAGACTGCAATCATTGCCATAAAATAAGCTCATATCGATAGTCCCTTTTAGATACCACAATGTGTTTGATTCCATTCTAATGTCTACTTTCAGAAGCAGAGCTATATCTTGCTAAGACATTAACTGAAAAAGTTATGTCAGGCCTTGTAGTATTAGCAAGATACATTAGTGCACCAATTGCACTAAGATATGGTACTTCAGGACCAAGTAGCTCTTCATTATTTCTTGAGGTCAGAACGGATCCTTATTCACATCAAGTGATCGAACAACCATTGGAGTACTTAATGGATGTACTCCATCCATGTAAAGCCATTTCAATTCCTTTTCTGTGTAGGCAGATTGATGAATAAAAATCTCATTTGCCAAATGTTCAATTTGCATACCGAGAAATAATTTTTTCTTTCTGAGATTTTTCATCTCGAATTCCTTCTTTAAATAATCAATTGCCTTTTGGAGTTCTGTGGAGTTCCAATGAGGTTTATGTCATCAACATATACGGCAAGTACCACAAACTCCGACGTTGTTTTCTTTATAAAAACACATGGACAAATGACATCATTTATATAACCTTTATTTACTAGATACTCACTAAGGCGGTTATACCACATTCTTCCTAATTGCCTTAGACCATACAAAGATCTTTGCAATTTGATTGAAAATATTTTCCGGGACTTTAAATTATGTGTGTCAGACATTTTAAATCCTTTGGAAATTTTCAAGTATATCTCATTATCAAGTGAGCCATAAAGTTAGGCTGTAACCACATCCATTAAATGCATGTTAAGCTTTTCATGGACATCAAAACTAATGAGATAATGAAATGTTATTGCATCCATAACGGGTGAATATGTCTCTTCATAATCGACACCAGGTATTTGTGAAAATTCTTGTGCAACAAGGCATGCCTTATATCTTTGTACCTCATTTTTCTCATTTCTCTCATGTACGAAGACCCATTTAATGCCAATAGGCTTAACATCATTAAGTGTTTAGACTACAGGCCCAATAACTTTACGTTTCGCAAGTGAATCCAACTTGGACTGGATTGCTTCTTGCCATTTCTGCCAATCACGTTTTTATCGACATTCTCCAACAGATTGAGGTTCAATATCCTCACTATCTTGCATAATGCTAGATGCAACATTATATGCAAAGACATAATCCACCACTATATCCAATCGATTCAAATTTGTCTCTATATCAATTGGGTTTATTGATAGTTCCTTATTTTCTTGAGTCTCAGGCTCAATGATTTCCTCATGAATCTCAAGATTGGTTAAATCGTGGATTTCTTCATGAGACTTTTTCGTCGTTTCATCTTGATCATTTATTTTTGTTTTTCTAGGATTTCGATCCTTAGAACCCAATGGCCTGCCATGCTTTAGGCGTGTTTTTGACTCGTTAGCTATGACACTACAAGATTGTCTAATAGGGACATCATAGCGGATTGGAACATTCTCTGCAGGGATATGTGATTTTGTTATCCTTTTTAGATCCATAAATGCATATGGCATTTGATTTGCTATTTTCTGCAAATGAATAATCATTTTTACTTCTTTTTCACAAATAGAGGCAAGTGGATAAAGATGAGACAACGATTGATTTTTTTATAAAATTTCTCGTTTGGTTTCACCATTTTCTCCCCCTAATTTTGGGAAAAATATCTCATCGAATCGACAATCTGCAAATCGAGTAGTGAACAAATTTCTCGTCAATGTTTTGAGGTAGCGAATATTGGAGGGCGATTCAAATCCAACATATATTCCTAACCTTCTTTGGACCCATTTTGGTGCGATATGGTGGTGCTACAGGCACATATACTGCGCATCCAAAAAATCTTAAATGGAATATATTAGGTTCATGACCCAAAACTAGTTGCAACGGAGAATATTTATGATAATTTATCGGTCTGAGATGAACTAGCATTGCTGCATGAAAAATGACATGATACCAAACAAAAGCGGGAAATCTTGTTGTAACGACCCGACTTGTCGTTTTGAGCATTTACGCCCCTTTCAACTATTTGATGTCTTGAATAGCTGCATATGATGTGTTATGACGTGTGTGAATCATCGGTTTTGATGTTTCAGGTGTTTTGGGATTAGTTCGGAAGAACAAATTTCATGTTGGAAGCTTAAATGAAAAGGGTTGACCGGAGTTTGACTCTTGTGAAAACAACTCCGAAATAGAGATTTGATGGTTCCAATAGCTCCGTATGGTTATTTTGGACTTAGGAGTGTGTCCGGATATTTATTTGGAAGTTTGTTGTTGATTTTAGCTTGAAATGGTGAAAGTTGAAAATGGAAGGTTCGGAAGTTTGACCGAGTGTTGACTTTATTGATATCGGGGTCGGAATAAGTTCTGGAAATTTTGATAGGTCCATTATGTTATTTATAACTTGTGTGCAAAATTTGAGGTCAATCAGACTTGATTTGATAGGTTTCGGCATCGAATGTAGATTGGAATTCGGAAGTTCATAAGTTTCTTAGGCTTGAATCAATGTGTGATTCGTGATTTTGAGGTTTGGTACCTCGGGGAAATTCTTGAATAAATCTTGTGTCAAAGTGGTGGTTTGCCGAAATAACCTTGACCTAGACGAAATAGAAAAGATTTTTCGTCATTAGCGTCCAGGATAGCGTGGGGCGTTAGTTTTGGCACTGGGATTTTTGAGATTCTGGAAAGAGGGCTATAGGTAGTGCCCCACGCCACCTGTGGTGCTACAAATATTAAGTACTCTTTTCTGGGTTCATTTTTCCCCATTCCTCTTGGCCGAATTTTGGGGGTTTCCTCCACTCTCTCAAGACCTCTAACTCCCCCATCTCCAAGGTGAGTAATCCCTACTAATTTGGTATTTCATTCTATCATTTCCACTCTAGAACTAACTCAATCCACCATGAAATCCTTAGATCTTCAAGAAATTTCTTCAAGAACTCAAAAGAGGGTTTTGGCAAGATTTCTTCCAAAAGGTAATACTACATCCTTAGACATATATGCATTGATTAATTATGAGTATGTGAGCAAGAAATAAGTGTTAGCACTTTTGGATGGTGCTTGGAAGCCATAAATACTTAAACTAGATTATTGGGTGTTGTAGAGATTTTGTCATGAATTAACTAGTAACAATTGGGTGGATGTGAGTTCATTGATGATTTTAATGGTGCTAAATAAGGTTGTTTGTAGACAAAGGATGGTTTAGTATCTCTTATTGGTAGGAAGAAGGGATTGTTGGATGAAGAAACACCGTTACTAGAGGTAGTAAAATGCTATATACTCTAGGTATTTGATAAAATGCCTAAATGACCAAAAATCTTAAAATTTGTTTACTAATATTGGTCCAATTGAATTATATTATTGTAGATTGAAGTTGTAAGAGTAGTGAGAGGTTCTAATATAACTAATGAGCTGAATTAAGAAAGATCGATTCGTGGCGATCTTATTTTCGAGGGATTTTCAAGGAAATCATCGGGATTTGAGCCGTTCGGAGGTTGATACGCGAAGAGTGAAATTTCTGGAGCATTGTTTAGCTTGCTCAATATTGGACTTGGCTTTTTTGAGGTAATTAACACTTCTAAACTTGGGCTGAGGGTATGAACCTTGATTATACGCGTTATGTGATTTGTTTGGAGGTGACGCACATGCTAGGTGACGGGCGTGTGGGCGTGCACCGTAGAAATTGAGACTCAATCGATTCCGTAGAGCTGTATAGTCAATTAACTTGTATTTTTCCATGTATTTTTATGTGTTAGAGAAACTGAGTTGTGACCCATGTTAGAAATCATGCTTAGGCAAATGTTAGTATTGTTGGGACCCACTGAGGTCATTTCTGTTGTCGAATTATATGTTTAAATTGTCATTTCATACTCAGTCATATACATTCATTGCATATCATATATCAGTCTCTGTTGTAATTTATTGATACATCATATCATCATTATGAGATAGTTTCATGACATTGTGAGCCCGAGAGACTGGAGAGATTGATGACTGAGTAAGGCAGAGTGCCTGATTTTGAGGTTATCATGTGAGTTGTCTGTGCGGATCCAGATATTGAGCACGTGAGTTGTCCGTTGAGGATCCAGATATTGATACTATAGCATGTGAGTTGTCCGTGCAGCGCGTGAGTTGTCCGTGCGGATACATATATTGATACTATGGCACATGAGATGTCCGTGTGAATTATAGCGCTTAGACTTAAGGAGCCCCTCTGGAGTCTGCACCCCACACAGTGAGCACAGTGAATATTATATTTGGGATGGAGTTCCATAGGCTGGAATGGCCCGTACAGTACTGAGTGATTGAGTACTCTACGAGTGTGAGTACATGAGTTCATCAATGTGCTGCATTGCATTAGACATGCATACTTGATGTGTAGGCATAGAGAAGTATTTTTTTTTTTCATGCCATCTGATATTGAAATTTCTTATCTGTCGTTAAAGGTTTTTTTAGAAAAATCACAGATTTCAGACTTACTCATATTTTCGGTGATTTTCGGTGAAAGATTTGAGTTTTACTGGTCACACCTCCTTTTTGTACACCCCCGTGAGGGGAGCATATAAAAGAGCTTTTCCAATTAAAGTGACATTATTCGAAATGGGATTATTTATTTAATTTTCTCGAAGTCGCCACTTGGAATATTTAAATGGTGTCCCAAGTCACCGATTTATTTTTATCCCAAATCGAGGAAAATTTTGACTTTCTTTGTGAAGTCTGCGAACCAGAAATTCTAAGTAAGGAATTCTGTTAACCCGAGGGAATGTGTTAGGCACCCTCGGATTTCGTGGTTCTAGCACGGTCGCACAACTATTATAGTCGGCTTATTATCTGATTTTAATACATGTTCCTAGCCTATAGTATATTTTACCTTTAACCGCTTTTTATATAATTATTAGAGAATTGCAATATTAATTAAAATATGTCACGAACCACGTCACATAAATGCACCCGTAATCCGTAGCACACTTTAATTTAACATTGAGATTTGGATTTGGGTCACATAAATGCGCACCCGAGTTTAGGAAATTGAGTTATTTGAAATAACACGCCTAAAGCTGCTACGCATTTTTAACTGTTTGAGGGCCATAAAATTCACTGGATAGCACGCCTCAATTTCCTAAAGATTTTAATATTGATTAGTGAGGGCCATGCATTTTAAAATTTTATTTGGCATGGCGCACCTCAAATTATTAGAAAGCTCTTGTTATTCGAATTTTATTAAAATCGAGTCACCTAAAAGGCACCCTCGAAATTGGCATTGTTACTATGTCACGGGAACCGTACCCATAGTCACAATGTTTATTAATCGCGCCTAAAAGCAAACTACGAAAGTTTAAGGCGTTTAAGACTTAATTATTTTTAATCTTGTATTTAGCTATTAAGAAGGCATAAATTAAACTAAGACGAACTAACAAACTGCAACCATCATTAATATTTGGATTAACACTTTTAGAACATAAGAAAGAAAGAAAAAGAAATCACAGCTTTTCAATTAATCCTTCAGCAAATTGCAGCGATTAAAATGAGCAGTGGCAGCAACAAAACCTATTGAATATCTCCGAATAAAGCAGACTACAAACTTTACGAAATAGACCTATTGGTGCTGTTTTTGCAGCTGTTTGGGGCTGTTTGGTGCTGTTTTTGCAGCTGTTTGGGGGCTATTTGGTGCGGTTTTTGCAGCTGTTTGGGGGCTGTTTTTGGAGTGAAAGGAGGGCTGGTTTGGGGATGGATTTCCAACTCGTTTTTGGGGCAAAATGGAGCTGATTTTCCAGTTCCTTTGTGCTGATTTTAGGTGTGTTTTATAGAGAAAAAAGGGGTGGTTAGTGGGAGTTTGAGTGGAAGACATGAGTGGGGAAAATGGGAGAAGTGGGAGTGTGAGTGGAAGACATGAGTGGGGAAAATGAGGGAAATGGGAGTGTGAGTGGGGAATGTGGGGGAAGTGGGTATTAGGGAGATGAGTGGGAAAAAATTCAAGCACGGTCAAAAATTAGGTACTCACAGCATGCCCCTCTTTGCTTGGAAACATGAAGAGTTTTCAAGTAAAGACAAAGTGAGTCATGTGACTAATTTTTGAGCAAACTCTTATTCTAAAGAAAAAGAAATAAAAGATAGGGCACAACCGAGTCCTGCTTTTGGGCAGCTTACATATCCCGGGTTATAAGGAAATCCAGTCGCGGGTAGTTCAAGGAGAATGGTGGAATGATGAGTTGCAGAGTCGAGTGAGGTTTGTTTGAGGCTCTGGTCCATGGTCCTGCTATTACATCAAAATCAAAAATAAAAAAGAAACTAAATAATCCTATTAGCTATGAATTACAAGATTCCTATCTATAAGTTTTCTGAAACTTGATCTTGAATCTTGACTGGTTCTTCATGCAGACTCTGGTCTGAACCTTGATGTTTGCTAGCTGCAGGGGCTAGTTCTTTCTTCAACTTTCGGATCAAGGCGGGACATGCGAAGCTTATGACTTCAATTAAATTTTGAGCAGACCGCATCCTTGTCCATTGTAGCATTTGAATTTAATTCTTTTTTGTTCTTTTCTTCTTTTCTTTATTCTAGATTGAGACTCATTCTTTTGGTCATCTCGAACCCTGTACCTCGAGGGAAAACCTGCTCAGACAGCAAAACAAACAAACGAATCAAAATTTTCTTGCCCCAGTTTCACTAGGAAAATTTCATGAGTTATTTGTAACTAAAAGCTAAACTACTTCTATATTGAAATAGTAAAATAAAGGAAGGATTGTCAGGTTATGCTGGGAAGCCAACCGGGTTATGCTGGAAAAGCAAGGGTTCTCGGGTTATGCCAAAGGTGTTATCATTCGATTCTACTGGGGAAAAAGAAACGAATTCCTGGGTTATGCCAGGGTAGAAGAAAAAGGTCCTTAGGTTGTGCAAGGGAGTCCAAGGGTTATGCCGGGGATAACAGAAAAATAAAGGTTTTTGGTTTATGCCAAAGAGGTCCGCGAGTTATGTCGGAGATAAAGGAAAAGGTCTTTGGGTTATGCCAGGGAGTCCACGGGTTATGCGGGGATAACAGAAAAATAAAGGTCTTTGGGTTATGCCAAAGAGGTTCTCGGGTTATGCCGGGGATGAAGGAATAGGTCTTTGGGTTATGCCAAAGAGATCCATGGGTTATGGCGTGGATAACAGAAAAATAAAGGTCTTTGGGTTATGCCAAAGAGGTCCGCGGGTTATGTCGGGGATGAAGGAAAAGGTCTTTGGGTTATGCCAAAGAGATCTACGGGTTATGCCATGGATGAAGGAAGAGGTCTTTGGGTTATGCCAAAGAGATCCGCGGGTTATGCAGGGGATGAAGGAAAAATCTTTGGGTTATGCCAAAGAGGTCCACGGGTTATGCGGGATTCCACGGGTTATGCCGGAGAAAAAGGGAAACGGAGATCTTTGGGTTATGCCAAAGAGATTCACGGGTTATGCCGGGGATGAAAGGAAAGATCTTTGGGTTATGCCAAAGAAGTCAATGGGTTATGCTGGGGATAAAGGAAAGATCTTTGGGTTGTGCCAAAGAGGTCCACGGGTTATGCCGGGGAGTCCACGGGTTATGCCGGGAAAAAGGGAAACAGAGATCTTTGGGTTATGCCAGAGAGATCCACGAGTTATGTCGGGGATAAGGAAAACAAACGTCTTTGGGTTATGCCAAAGAGGTCCACGGGTTATGCCGGGGATGAAGGTAAAGGTCTTTGGGTTATGCCAAAGAGATCCGCGGGTTATGCCGGAGATGAAGGTAAAGGTCTTTGGGTTATGCCAAAGAGATCCGCGGGTTATGCCGGGAATGAAGGAAAAGACCTTTGGGTTATGCCAAAGGGATCCACGGGTTATGCCGGGGATGAAGGGAAAGACCATTGGGTTATGCCAAAGGGATCCACGGGTTATGCCGGGGATGAAGGAAAAGCCAAGTCTTTGGGTTATGCCAAAAAGATCTAAAATAATGCAGGAAAGAGTTTGAAGGAGACTTCCCTATGATTATTGCTGCAAAGCTATTTTTTAGCCTTTGCAGTTTCCTTCTGGTTACACTTGCTTCTTGCAAGGTTGTTTTGGATCGCACCAATTTCCTGTTTTCAAACAAAGAACAATTGTTATTTTGAAAAGGTGATTGGTTTTGTGGCCTTGATGATTCTGATCACTTGATCTCGGCCCAACTTTGGCGAGAACTTCCGCTTCTTGCTTGGTTTTCTGAAGGTTGATCTCTTTTCTTGAACCGAGGGACTCAATTTTCAGTAACTTTATTGTGACAGCTTGCCCATATGGGACTTTGGTCTTTTAACTTTTCTTGCCTCTGGGGCTTTGGCTTTTGGCTTTCTTTTCATTTTCACAACTTTGGGGTTTCGGAGCATCAGCCATCATGGCCAGTCGGGGTCGACTTGATGCACTCGCTGAGGCTGGTACTTCTTTCTGATCTGGATTTTATTAAGCGGGACCCTATAAAACCAATCTTGCCACCTTTTCTTTGGTATTAGTTTCGGAAGTAGAATTAGACCGAAATGGATTCAAAGAAAAGTAAACCAAAGGCAAGAGAATGAATTTAGAAAAGCGTCCCTTTCTGAAGAGAGAAGGACTTATCTGGGGTGTATGCAGACGTCGCATAGGCATGACATGCTTCTTGGACTGGATGCCCGATCTTCGCAACTATCCAACTTTCTCATGAAGCCATTACAATCCGTACTCTGAAATCGAGAAACCTTGCCAGGACTCTTTCGGTACCCATAGTAGCGAGGATTTCTGCTTTTCGATCAACGGCGCCCTTTGCGGGTTTTCGCCAATTGACCTCTCTCATTTCTCTTCTCACCATCGCCTTGCAGTGCTCTTTGCGAGTTTTCACTAACAAGATTATCTCATTTTCAATTTCTCTGCTCACGTCGCCTTACGGTGCCCGTGTGGGTTTTCACCAATAAGACTCTCATTTTATTTCTCTCATTTTGGATGCATTTTCTGATTTTGGAAACCTTTCGCTGATTGATCGGAAGGGCTTGAACAGGGTTTGGTAAAGAGAGTTTTGACTGAATTACAACTTTGGAACATTTCAGGCGAAACACTACCGAATCGTTATAACATCTGCCCCGGTTTCACTTTTTGGGGAAATTGAAATTTTTATTTTGGTATGACTGAACCTCAGGGAGAGGCTGCCTACGTATCCTTTCGAAATCAAGTCAGACGTAGTTCAGGCTACATTGTTTTTTGGGATTTTTGTTTGTTTTTGTTTTGTTTTCTTTTTCTTTCTCTCTTTTTTTTTTTACTAAGCTTTCCAGTGATGCTTTCGAGTTCCAAAGAGGGTAATCAAAGAAGAATAATCGGCTCAAAGGGTTAGCAAGGGATTGGAGTGTTTGGAGTAGCGAGAATGAAAGCCTTCGTCATTCCAATCGGAAAGATTACACATAGTACCTTTTGACTGCATCCGCATTCACTGCTGCTTCGGGATAATTTCCTTCAATATCTCCCAGGTAAAATGCTCCTCTTGGCAGTATCTTTCTGATGATATATGGGCCTTTCCAATTAGGAGCGAATTTTCCTTTTGCTTCCTGATGATGGGGAAGAATGCGCCTTAAAACGAGTTGCCCCACTTCAAAATTTCTGGGCCGTACTTTCTTGTTGTAGGCACGGGCCATTCTTTGTTGGTACAACTGCCCGTGGCAAACTGCGGCCATTCGCTTTTCATCAATCAGGGTTAGCTGTTCCAGGCGGGTTTTGACCCACTCATTATCTTCAATTTCAGCTTCGACAATGATCCGAAGGAAAGAATTTCAACTTCCACAGTTATCACGGCTTTAGTGCTATATACCAAAAGATATGGGGTTGCTCCGATGGATGTGCGCGCAGTAGTGCGGTATCCCAACAAAGCAAACGGCAATTTTTCATGCTATTGCCTGGAACTTTGAATCATTTTCCTCAAAATCTTTTCATTGTTTATTTCCTTAAAAGCCTCTTCTTCATTATATTCCGGTTCTTGGTTCGTTACTTCACAGTTAGACAGCGCGTTTGGATCAGGGCATGAAGTCCGCAAGCATGTCATGTTATTTAAAGCCGCATTATTATAACTGAAATAATGAAACAAAATCAGAAGAGATGAATGATGAAATATTGATTTCATTTCATTGGAGTTTGAAGATAACGGGGTTTACATTTGGAATTAAAAGACAAGAAACTAAAACAAAACGAAACATCCGAGTTACACCCTGAAATAACTCGTGATGCAGAAAAGAGTGACAAGACAGATCTACCGGGACTCCCGCCTGATTGGGAATGGCGTAGCCTTCCAATTTTGCAGCTTGGCATTTGGTCCCATGTATAGCACCTCAGCGGTGCTTGAGCCTTCCCCAGGCTGAACCATGTGGGTTTCGTATAACATCTGTTTCGTAGCCCCACAAATTTCTTCAATTTCCTCGGCCGTGAAGGCTTTAGATGGCAATGACCCGATTCCGACCTTCGACTTTTCTTCTACCTTTGGAGAGACACCTTTGCTCTTCTCCTCTATACTGTCTTATTTCGGAACAGCTTTTGATTTTGTTTCTGTATCGGCTATGGCGACGATAGCCTTCAGAGCTGGGTTGAACTCCTTATCCTCACAAATCATCCCAATAACTAGCCCGTTGTTATGAACCGCTAGTGGATTATTGGTCACATTGGGGACGTCCTCATCCTTTAGCACTATTATCTTATGTTCAATTAAGTCTTCCACTACCCTTTTCAGTGTCCAGCAGTTTTCTGTATCGTGCCCCTCGGCCCCCGAGTGGTATGCACATCGGGTGCCCCTTTGATAGGAGGGCGATTCTGGGTTTAGTCTGTTCGGGGGAACAGGCTAAAGAAGACCCATTTGGACCAATTTCGAAAATAAGCTTGAATAAGACTCCCCAATGGGTGTGAAGTTCTTCCTTGGTGGCTCTCGAGCACGGAGATTGTTTTATTGGGGTCGAGGATTATAGTAAGTTTGGAATGGAGGCTGATTTCTAGGAGGTGGAGCTTTGTTTTGATTGAATGGTTGTTGAGGTCTGCCATATGGATGGACATTCATGACTGCGTATGGCGGATGGGCGTAAGCTATGTCCTGATGGGGGTAGTAATGTTGTGGGGCCCTTTCAGAGAAGAATGGTCTAGGTGGCCGAGGCTTTCTTGTGCCTGAGGCGGCCATTGATGATTCTTCTTTCTTTTGCCTGTTGGCTAACCCTCCAGACCCGCCTTGAATGGCTTGGGAGGTGGCTCTGATTGCGGATTGGCTTAAAATTCGTCCTCTCTTTAATCCATTTTCTACCATCTCAACGATTTTTATAGCTTCAGCCAATGGCTTTCCCATTGCTGACATCATATTCTGATAGTAGTCAGCCTCTTGTGCCTGCAGAAAAACCATTACCATTTCAGCCTCATCCATCGGAGGTTTTACTCTCGATGCTTGTTCGCGCCATCTGACAGCATATTCTCTGAAGCTTTCAGTAGCTTTCATCTTTAAATTGGCCAAGGAATTCCGGTCCGGTGCAATATCAATGTTATATTGGAACTGTCGTCGCCAAATCGTCCCAAATATGCCATATGGACATCTCCTGGTCCATATACCACTCAGAGGCGATGCCGGCTAGACTTTCTCCGAAATAAGCCATCAAGAGCTCTTCTTTTCCACCAGCTCCTCGTAACTTATTGCAGTACCTCTTGAGATGAGCAATAGGGTCCCCGTGCCCATCATATTTCTCGAATTTTGGGGTTTTGAAACCCAACGGTAGATGCACATGAGAAAACATACACAAGTCGGCGTACGATACACTTTTTTGTCCGCTCAAACCTTGTATGTTCTTGAGACTTTGCTCGAGGCTTTTCATCTTTCTAGCAATCTCATCCTGCTCAGGAGTTTTTACATTTGTCTCCTGCCCTGAGGTAAACTCGTACCTGGGCAGTTGAGGATAAGCCGTTGTAGCGAACTGGGCTGATTCTGTCTGGAAAGGCTGTGCTTGATATGTAAAAAAGGAAGGATGGAAGCTAGGCCTGGGCAAAGTAGATTGTGAGTGGTCGAGCAAGGCGGTGCAGTAAATATGTTTGAGGCTATACCACAAATTGACGCCTGGGGGCGATCCTCAGAGGGCGTCCCTACAAAATTAGCAGGGATGGTAGCGTAACCTAGTGGGTGGCTTATTGGGATGTTGGTAGTCCCACTGGCCCTAGGAAAGAGTTCGGGAAATCCGGGAATGGCATTTGGTGGTTCCTTTCTGTTTGTCCAGGCATCCCACATTTTCATCATGCGGAGACGCAATAATCTGTTTTCTTTGGCAGCTGCTGATTTTGGAACCAAGGTGCCTGAGATCGAATTTTCTTCTGCAATAGGAACTGTTGGTAAAGTTATCTCAGAAGACATTTCGACACTTCCCTTCGACCTTGTGAAGTATGGATGCGGTGCCAGGTTACCACAAAACCAATCACCTTATTTGTACAAACCGGTTAGTTTGGAGCAAATAACACATAGGTAATCGCACGTTGGGGTGTGATGCACCTAAGCAGTTAAATGTGTTTCTATATGTGTTCACAACGGTTGCACGTTTTCATCCCGGCTTTGCCTACTTCCCTCATAAGTTCTTTTTTTTTTTCACTTTCCGATTTTCACTCTTGTTTTTTCGTTCCGTTCTTGCTTTCTTTTTCGACTCTTTTTTATTATTATTTACAAAACGGAGTCATTTTGCAAACCTTTAAATAACACGGCTACTTTTGCAAATACGACCCTTCAGCACTTCAAAAGAAAGATTTTAGGGTTGTGCTTGCTAAGTAGCCAAAAATTAAAATAGGTGGTCATTTTTTTTTTTAAACAAAAAACAGCCTTCCAGCGCCCTTTTGGAGATATTTGGGCTATTTATGCAAAGTTGACACTAGCTAACCACTTTCATTTTTGAAATTTTCTGAAATAAAATACTTAAAAGAAGGAGAGGGTATTTCTAGAATTTTTGGAGTTTTTTTTTTAAATTAATATAATTTTATTTTATTTTAATTATTCGAAAGAAAAACTATTTTGGGAACCTTCCAAAAGTAAAAGAAAATATTTCGATTGAATTTTTTTTTACCTTTTTTAAGGAAGAGAGAAAAATTTCATTACCACGAATTCCTAAGATTTTGTTTATTATCAAAAAATCAAGAAAGAAAATATTTTTTGAGCAAAATATTTTTTCGTTTTTTATTTTCATAGAAAGACTACTTTCGGAATTTCAAAGTAAAAGAAAATATTTAGGAAACGTAAGAAATTTTTTTTTATTTTTGGGTTCTATGTACAAGATAAAGAAACATATTTTTGATTTTTTTTTTATTTACAAAAGGAAAATATTTTTGAGCCTTCAAAAGTAAGAAAGAAAATATTTAGAAATTTCTCTTCGTTTTTTTTTTTTTAGAAAGACAAAATATTTGGACTTTAAAAAATTCTTTTTTTTCTTCGATTTTTGTTTTTGTTTTTTTGTTTTTTTTTAAAAAAAAATTTCGGCAAAGTTTCAACTTATTTTGGACATCAGGTTCTTTACTCAACTTCATTCATCAATTTTTTTTTCAACTTTTTTCTTATTTTATTCTAATAGCCAGTCAACACGCAAAAATCGAGGTGAAATAATGCTCAAATAGTACGTAAATTATGCATCAGGATGGTCTTTGATTTCGGGGTCACCTGTCCTAGACGGACCCAACCCCTGTGTTGAGTCCCCTAAGTCAAATGCACATGATGCAAAAAAAAATTTCCTACTAGGGATCCGGCATGAGGTTATGTTATTCTAAGTTGAAACCTGGGTATTGTTCTAGACTGGTGAACCCGAGCGGACAACTCGAGCCGAGGAGGGGGCTACGTACAGGGCACCAAAAGATCACTCGGCTTTGTAACTTATCCGGCCTCTTTCTTATTTAAGGTAAGACACTAACAGAATAAGGAGTCACGGCCAGCGTGCATCTCCCCGAAGATAAGAAGAGAAAGGTTAGGAACAGTTTTATATACAGTTCAAATAATATCAAAGCGGTAAAAGCGGCATTTAGCACATTAGGCATAACAGGTAATAAAATCAGATAAAAGCCAAAAACAACAATCATTTCAAGCTCGAATTCTTGAACCCTGAACTAGAGATTCTGGGTTTCCATCCCCAGCGGAGTCGCCAGAGTTGTCACACCTCCTTTTCGTACACCCCCGTGAGGGGAGTATATAAAAGAGCTTTTCCAATTAAAGTGACATTATTCGAAATGAGATTATTTATTTAATTTTCTCGGAGTCGTCACTTGGAATATTTAATTGGTGTCCCAAATCACCGATTTATTTTTATCCCAAATCGAGGAAAATTTTGACTTTCTTTGTGAAGTCTGCGGACCAGAAATTCTAAGTAAGGAATGCTGTTAACCCAAGGGAAGGTGTTAGGCACCCTCCGATTTCGTGGTTCTAGCACGGTCGCTCAACTGTTATAGTCGGCTTATTATTTGATTTTAATACATGTTCCTAGCCTATAGTATATTTTACCTTTAACCGCTTTTTATATAATTATTAGAGAATTGCAATATTAATTAAAATATGTCACGAACCACGTCACATAAATGCACCCGTAATCCGTAACACACTTTAATTTAACATTGAGATTTGGATTTGGGTCACATAAATGCGCACCCGAGTTTAGGAAATTGAGTTATTTGAAATAACGCGCCTAAAGCTGCTACGCGTTTTTAACTGTTTGAGGGCCATGAAATTCACTGGATAGCACGCCTCGATTTCCTAAAGATTTTAATATTGATTAGTGAGAGCCATGCATTTTAAATATTTATTTGGCGTGGCGCACCTCAAATTATTAGAAAGCTCTTTTTATTCGAATTTTATTAAAATCGAGTCACCTAAAAGGCACCCTCGAAATTGGCATTGTTACTATGTCACGGGAACCGTACCCATAGTCACAATGTTTATTAATCGCGCCTAAAAGCAAACTACGAAAGTTTAAGGCGTTTAAGACTTAATCATTTTTAAACTTGTATTTAGCTATTAAGAAGGCATAATTAAACTAAGACGAACTAACAAACTCCAACCATCATTAATATTTGGATTAACACTCTTAGAACATAAGAAAGAAAAAAAAAAGAAATCACAGCTTTTCAATTAATCCTTCAGCAAATTGCAGCGATTAAAATGAGTAGTGGCAGCAACAAAACCTATTGAATATCTCCGAATAAAGCAGACTGCAAACTTTACGAAATAGACCTATTGGTGCTGTTTTTGCAGCTGGTTTGGGGGCTGTTTGGTGCTGTTTTTGCAGCTGTTTGGGGCTGTTTGGTGCTGTTTTTGCAGCTGGTTTGGGGGGCTGTTTGGTGCTGTTTTTGCAGCTGTTTGGGAGCTGTTTGGTCAGCTGTTTGGGGAATGTTTTTGCAGCTGTTTTGGGGCTGTTTGGTGCTGTTTTTGCAGCTGTTTGGGGGCTGTTTTTGGAGTGAAAGGAGGGCTGGTTTGGGGATGGATTTCCAACTCGTTTTTGGGGCAAAATGGAGCTGATTTTCCAGTCCCTTTGTGCTGATTTTAGGTGTGTTTTATAGAGAAAAAAGGGGTGGTTAGTGGGAGTTTGAGTGGAAGACATGAGTGGAGAAAATGGGGGAAGTGTGAGTGTGAGTGGAAGACATGAGTGGGGAAAATGAGGGAAATGAGAGTGTGAGTGGGGAATGTGGGGGAAGTGGGTATTAGGGAGATGAGTGGGAAAAAATTCAAGCACGGTCAAAAATTAGGTGCTCACATTACTGTTATACTTGAAAAAAAAATATTTATTTTTCCTGAATTATATACGAGCTGAGCATTTTATTATTGAGTTATTACTTGTGCTGCTTTAAATTTTATTGTTATGAGATGTTATTGGTTATTGGTGTGGACTCTGACCTTGGTACAAGCTCGTCCCTACTTTCAACCTAAGGTTAGGTTTGTTACTTATTGAGTACATGGGGTCAGTTGTACTCATACTACATTTTTGCACCTTGCGTGCAGATTTTGGATGTTGATGATGCTGTACATAGGTGGAGCTAGCATTGAAGATGTACCTGTGATCCGGTCATAACTGCCTTGTTCTTGGTAGCTCCGGAATTATTAATCTGCTTATATATATTTCAAACAGGTGATGTATTTTTATTTCACACCAGCTTTGTAAATTCTAATCATAGAAGCTCACGATTTGTACTACCAGTCCTTGGGGAGTATAATAGAGTCAGTTAAATATTAATTGAATCGGATTGTTGTTATTTGGCTTACCTAGCGGATGAGGTTAGGTGTCATCACGGCTAGTTGGATTTTGGATCGTGACACTTGTTTTCATGGGTAATGGTCTTGCTATCAATTGCAGACGTTTAATCAAAGACTCTGCTAGGTCATTTTGAGTGTGAACACGAGCTACAGGATGTTCCATTTTTATCCAAATTGATAAGCAATAATCACTAAATGCTTGAGATGAAAACTCGGCAGCATTATCAAGTCGAATAGACTTAATTGGATTATTGGGAAACTATGCCCGTAATCGAATTATTTGTGCCATTAATTTTGCAAACGCAAGGTTGCGAGATGATAATAGGCACACATGAGACCATCTAGAAGATGCATTTATTAAGACTACAAAATATCTAAACGTCCACTATGTGGGTGAATAGGTCCACAAATGTCCTCTTGTATATGTTCCAAAAACGCAGGGGACTCAATCCCAACCTTTGTTGGTGATGGTCTAATAATTAATTTGCCTTGATAACAAGAAGTGCAAGAAAATTCATTATTTAAAAGAATCTTTAAATTCTTTAATGGATGCCCATTTGAGTTTTCTATAATCCGTCTCATCATAATTGATCCAGGCCAAAGTATAAAAGTATTGGAATCGGTAACCTTTTGGTTTACGATAGAATGTGCCTCAATTTCACTCATTCTTATCCAATACAGGCCACAAGACAAAGATGGAAATTTCTCAATAACCCTTTTTCTGGCCAGAGACATTTTTGGTAACGATGAGATATTCAGGGTTATTCTCATCTATTGTCTAAATATGATATCCATTCTGGCGGATATCTGTAAAACTCAACAAGTTCCTTCTAGACTAGGAGGAGAATATTGCATGATAAGTATTGATCCTCTAGGCAAAGTTATAGTAGCTTTTCCACGGCCTTCAATTAAATTATTACTACCAGAAATTGTAGTAACATGTGTCTTACACATATTTAAATGAGAGAAATATTTCTTTTCTTTAAATATTGTATGTGTCGTACATGAATCAATTCAATATATAATTTTACAATTGAACTGTGATTCAATTTTGCTTTGAGAGATATCCATATATGCTTCCCATAATTTGATATACAAAAAAATATTTTATTATTAGAGATATATAGAGATATTCCAAACAGTTGCTACACGAGAAGAGAAAAGTTGAAAATGAATACAAAAATAAACAAAATGTGACGCATGGGCCATAAATTGAACGAAATACTTTGACTTGTTGTACTAAGTACAAACGTGTTACTACTGCCACTAAAACTTGAAAGTGAAACAATATTCTTTAAGCCTCAAGTAACGAAAAATTCGAATGACAGTAATGTTTTACTTTGAAATACACTGGAAATAATATTACTATATTTAATAAAAACCAGCTAACACTATTTCATAAAATAAATAATACTAATTGATACTAATGACTACTACTCATGTAAAGAACTATGATTACATAATATTTATTTGCTAGCTACTACGAATAAGAAAAAATAAAAATAAGAATCAAACTACTCAATCATTTTTAACCGCGGATCCGTCACCAATCAAGTGGTCTATTTTTCCATCAGGGTGCTCAAAGAAGTCGGCCACATCCAAGTGGGTGATGTCAAATTCATTGTCAGAGACAAAATTAGCTTTAGGGCCTTTATTCTTTAGAGATGCTTGATAAAGCCCAACCAAATATTTTGGTATACGACAAATATTTGCCAATGCCCTTTTCCACCGCAACTCAGGTTCTAAACCTTTTGCCTTTGGCTTCTCATCTTTCCCTTTTCACTTTTGGTGGTTATTTTTTTTGGGGGATAATTAACACCAGAAAAATCTCTTCTTTGGCCACGGCCACAACCACGAACAGGGCCACGACCTTTCCCACGCTTAGCATGATGGCAAATATACCTCATCCACTTCAGGCAATGGTGTAGACCCAGTAGATCGATTATCGTGGTTTCTCATGAGCAAGTCATTATTTCGCTCAACCATAAGGAGAAAAGAAATCAACTCAAAGCACTTCTTGAAACCTTTCTCTCGGTAAAACTATTGCATGACCATATTGGAGCCATAAAACGTTGTGAACGTTTTTCAAGCATATCATAGTCAGTGATATTATCTCCACAGAGTTTCAATTTAGAAGTAATACTAAACATCGCAGAATTATATTCAAAAACAGACTTAAAGTCTTGGAGCCTCAGATGAGCCCAATCATATTGTGCTTGTGGAAGAGTGACCAACTTTAAGTTGTCATATCTTTCCTTTAAGTCATTCCACAAAATAAGTCGATCTTTGACTATGAGATATTCTATTTTCAACCATTCATCAAGGTGATAGCACAAGAAAATCAAGGCCTTAGCACAGTCTTGGATAGATACTTTATTTTTATCTTTAATGGCGTCTCCAAGACGCATAGCATCTAAATAAATTTCAGCATCCAACACCCACGACATATCATTCTTGCCCGAAATTTCAAGGGCAACGAACTTTCTTTTCATAATATCAGTCATAATTAAAAGAGGAGAAAAATTATACCTTAGTCTTCTCAAAGAGCTTCTTGAGACGAAAGAGTCTCGTGCTGATAACGTGTAATAAAACAATAAAGAAAAAGAAGAATATTGCAGAGAAAAGAGAGAAAAAGAATTCTTATTAATTTGGGATGAATTACAATGCAATAGAACACCTCTATTTATAGGGAAAAAGAGACTTAGCCACCAAGTAAAATAACCCTAAGATCTCTCTAAAATATAGACATTCACCTTAAATATAATTCTATTTATAAAAAAATATTTTTTCAAAAATTTTCCCAAAACATGATCATATTCCATAAAAAACTATGTTTTCAAAAAAAAAATTAAAAAAATATAGCCAAAATCTATGACTAAACAGGAGCTAAAGCATTTTATTTCTAATAAATTGAGGAGCAATTTTAGTGGGCATTTGGACATAAGAATTGTAAAATGCCGAAAAAAATGAAAAAAAAAATTCAAGTGAAAATAGTACGTTAAAAATTAGAGTTGTATTTGGATATGAATAGGATTTGGAACTGTTTTCGAATTTTTGTTAGTGATTTGAAGTGAAAATTTTGAAAATAGTTTTTTGGATCAAAATTCAACTTCAAGTGAATTTTTTATGCCCAAATATTAATTCCGAAAAAAAGTAAAATTTTCTGAAAAAGGTGAAAAACACCTTATGGCCAAACGGGCCCTCAACTATTTTCCTTTTTTAAGTAGGATGTTCAATAATTGCGTGATGCTTCGAAAGTGAATGATCAAAAAGACGTCTCAGAGTTGGATCATGAACTTGTCATTTTATGATCTCTGTCTTTCACCTATTATTTCGATATGGGATTTGTTTGGCTTAAGCTTCATAGAGACCTCCCTTTCGAGCTGTTTTGCTTTGCCCCGTAGGGATCAGGGGCGGAAGGGGTTTCATCCGAGCCTCTTCGTCAGAAAATTACATTATATATATAAGAAAAATTTTGGTTTGTACCTCTATATATTATATTTTGAATCCCCTTGATATTGTTCGAAAGCATAGCTCAGTCGTCAAGGGGGTTCAAAATCTTTGTTAGGTTGCTTGTTCAACTTTCACTAGCCACAATTTATTTTGAATTCTTTTTCTTTTTTGAACTCTCTTAGCGAAAATTCTACCTCTGCCACTGGTAGGGACTCAAGCGTGTACTAGCTTCGATACCATTATGTAACCGCGGCACATGCCCAATTGTCACGATATTGTCCGTTTTGACACTTTGACACCTCACGGTTTTATCTCCTTGGGCTTTAATCCAAAATAAAGGATCTCACATCAGATGAATCTTGAACTCGCCCAAGTTATATTATCCTTATTCCTCTCTCAGTTGAATATTTTTCAGTAATGTGAAAGAGCAATAGTTTAATTAAAGAGATCACGAGTTAGGTAGTAATGGTGTGGCCCATGGTGGGCCTGGCCCAGGACCGGCCCGGGACCGCGGGCCTGGCGGGCCTGTGGTTCGGGCCCTACGGTCTTGGGCCTCAAACGGGTAAAAGCCCGTGACGGGCCGGTCTGCGCCAAAAGGCCCGCCAGGCCCGGGACCGCCAGGCGGGCTTGGGCCGGGCCCAACGGCTATTTTTTTTTTTAAAAAAAATTTTTTTTTTAAAAAATGGCCCAACGGTCAGATTTAAAATCTGACTGTTTGGGCTTCAAAATATGGCCGTTTGGGCTTTTAAAAATAGCTATTTTGGTCCCTAAACTTTAATTAAACCCCAAACTTTTTATAAATACAGTTTTTACCTATTCCCACCTATAAATACCCCCCCATTCTTTCATTTTTAACTCACAAAATCTCTCAATCTCTCTCTAATTATTTCCATAAGTGCTCATATTATTATTTCAATTTCGTGAAAAATTGTGAAGTTGGTGAATTGAAGTATTAAAGTCTTCAAGTCTTCAACAATATTCAATTTTCAAGAAGTTGTTCTTCAATCCGGTAACCTCGTTCCAACTCTTTAATTTTTAATATATTGTTGTGTTTCTTTTAATTAGTTTAATTATATTTAATATATTGTTGTGTTTGTTTTAATTAGTTTAATTATAATTAATATACTATTGTGTTTGTTTTAATTAGTTAAATTATAATTAATATGGATTTTTCATTTAAAAAAAATGTTTGGTGGTAAGGGGAAGGGAAAAGCAAAAATTGGTCAATCTAGTAGCCAAGCTACTCCTCCTCCCCCTGCTACCCGTCCTCCTATACCTAATATTCTTGATAGTGATAACCCTTTAATGCAATTTACCGATAGTCAATATTATCATGATGTTGGAGCCGGTGCTCAATT
>MCJB01049036.1:0-16305 GCA_002018475.1 Nicotiana obtusifolia
GGTTTTTGGACTGATCTGCAAAGGCAATGGGCAACCACAGATTTCATAAATAAGTGCGAGCAAGGAAAGAAAGCTCGTGCTTCGGAGACGGGAGGCTCTCTGCACACCGGAGGTGCGGTCAGCCTCGGTTCAATAAAGAGGAAGATGGTACGTAATTGCTTAACTTAATTTTAATTTTCAACGTCTAAACTGTTTATTAACTAAAATTTATGACTTTTCAGGAGAAGAAGTTAGGCCGTCCGGTCAAGCAAGATGAGTTATTCAAGCAAACTCATACTGTCAAGAAGAAGAAAGATTCGGACGAAGAAAGGTGGGTCGAGGACCGAGCCTCGGCTGTACATGTAAGTTTTTAATTTTTATTAAGTACTTTGATTTAGTTTTATATAACTTTTGAATACTAATTTAATTTTTCTTATAGAGTCGCTTCACAGCTGAGTTGGAAGAGTTTGCACGCAGCCAGCCACCATCTTCATCGGGCGAAACAATCCAACCGTCGGACGAGGATGCTGAGAGACTATGGATGCAGGCGGCTGGCGGTCCAAAAGGGGGAAGGTATACGGGCTTCCCGCTAAGCAATTCTACCGCTATAGGTGTGGAATGCACGGAATAGACACTTCCTCGCAAGGGGAGTCGCTTGACGCGGACAACCTCGCCTCTATGCGGGACCATGTAGCAAAGCTCACATCCGAGCTAGAAGCTGCCAAGGAAAGAGAGAAGAAGAGAGAAGGAGAAAGATAAACTTAGAGATGCTCAGTATGCTGCTCTACAAGAGCAGATCAAATCTCTCTTGGCTTCTGGCTCTTTTCCGATTCCCCGGTCACGTGAATCATCGCCGGATGATGCTCTTAATAATGACACTTCATCCGACGATGCCATGTAAACATTAGTAGACGTTAAATTCTAATAACAGCTTATATAATGTGTAAGTTCATTTGAACTTTAAACCTTGTTGTTGTTTAATGTTGTTGTTTAATGTGTTGTTTATTGTAGTTGTTATTCTCGTTGTTGTTTGTTGTAGTTTTTCTTGTCGTTGTTGTTGTTTTAATGGCATAAAATGCTTCTTTTAGGAATTTGGTAAAACTGACAGGTGGTGTAGCTGCCAAAACAGGCAGTTTCTGGAAAAAATATACCAAAAATAGCGACCATCTTTGGTCGCCAGTTGGTCGCTATTTTGCTGGAAAAAAAAATTGATTCTGCACATAGCGACCAAAGCTAGTCGCTCCTTGGTCGCAATTAGCGACCAAAGTTGGTCGCCTTTTGAAAAATACATAAAATAAAATTCTGGAATAGCGACCAACTTTGGTCGCTAATGTCAAATTTTAATTTTTTGTATTTTTCAAAAAGCGACCAAAGTTGGTCGCTAATTAAAAAAATACAGAAAATTAATCAGGATTGGCGACCAACTTTGGTCGCTATATGCTGAATTTAATTTTCTGTATTTTTCAAAAAGCGACCAACTTTGGTCGCTAATTTGCGACCAAAGTTGGTCTCTATACGTTTTTTCGGAATGTTTGGTTCTTTTGTTTTGGGGACCAAAATTGATCGCAAATTAGCGACCAAAGTTGGTCGCTTTTTGTTAGAGACCACCTAAATACTGACCAGACCATTGTGGTCGCTTTTTGGCAGATAGGGACCAACTTTGGTCGCTTTTTTCGATCGCTTTTCACCTGATTTTTAGTAGTGCTAGTAATTTAAGTCAAAGTGGTATATGAGTAGATCAAACCGTCTAAACAGGTTTCAGCTAAGAAATTACTAACACAAAACCGACAAATAATAGGCATAATAGCTAACACAAAGATGGTCTCCTATATATATTAGGAGCTAAAATATAATTAAATAAATAAAAGTATACATATTCTTCCAACTGATATATAGAATCTATACTTTTAGATGAGATGGTTATACACTTCAATATGCATGATATCGGAGAAAACAAAGGTCCCGTTTTCAAGTACTCTCATTGCCCTCCATTATAAAAATGAATTTATCTTCATGTATTTGGCTCGTAAAAAAGAATCAAGCATGCACGTTAGGGACGATGTGTTGAAGGAATAAAAAAGTAAATAAAAACATGCTCTCTCTAATAGCTTAAACTTTTAATTGAGATGGTAACACAATTCAAAAACAAATCAAAGTCACCCATCATAAGAAGTCGTGTTGAAAACATCTCAATTTGGTTCCAATCAAAGATGAAGACATGAAAGATCGTATCTTGGTTTCTTCGAGTCAAAAGAGGAGAACTTTGGTAACAAATCAATTTGGGGATAATTCAATGAAATCTAAAGATATTTCATTCAAGTTTGGGCTTTCGGAGCATGCTTTATCTAATGAGAAAAGAAAGCCCAATATTTTTTGCTTAATGGGTTATATCAACAGAAATCAAAAGAAAGGAGATCTTTCTAGAAGATTAGCTGACTGTATTAGATAATACATATATTTGTCATTTATTTTTGTACAGAATATAATTTAGTTATTCATTAGCCAATTAAAAATAGGACAATTGTATAGTAGTTATAGAAGAGAATATTCTCTCTGGCATTTTTGTTTCTATATAAACAAGTATGTACAATGTAAACATCTTTCTCCTAAATCTTTTAGATTTTTACATGGTATCAGAGCAATAGGTGCTCATCTCTCTCATTTTTTTTTCATCTTTCAATATCTTCCATGGCTCCCTCTACAGAAACTCCAACTACTGTCGATTCTGGAACTTCCACCATGATTGACACCTCAAACCCTTATTATCTCCATTCTTCTGATTCACCTGGATGATTTTGGTGAACTCACTTTTTGATGGAAAGGGATATGTTGGGTGGAGTAGGGCAATTGTCATTGCTCTCTCTGCCAAGAACAAGATTGAATTTATAGATGGATCTTCTGCAGAACCTACTTCTAACTCTACAGAGCACAAGGCCTGGAGCCGTTGTAATGACATGGTTATTTCCTGAATTCTTAACTCACTTTCAAAAGATATAGCTAAGTCTGTGTTGTACTCGAAAACTGCAAGAGAGATATGGAAAGAGTTAGCTGCTGGATTTGGTCAATGTAATGGTGCTCAGTTGTACCAGCTTCAAAATAAACTCAGTGATGCTGTACATGGTGCTTTTGATATTGCAGGCCATTTTACTAAAGTGAAAAAAATATGGGATGAGCTGGATGCTCTCAATACCTTTGATCATTGCTCTTGAAAATGCACCTGTGTTGGAAAAGCTAAGACCATCAAATCCCATCAGGATGGCAGGTTGAATCAATTCCTCATGGTACTCAATGAGACCTACGTTGGTGTAAGGAGCAGCATCCTTATGATGGATCCTTTGCCCATCGTTAGTCATGCTTATTATCTCTTGATCCAAGATGAGAAGAAGAGGGAGATTCATGTTGCTGCACATCCTGGAGAAGCTACTTTTTTAGCAATCAATCAGAAGGTCAATCAGAGAAACAACAACACCCAGAAATTCACTGGAGGAGCAAGAAATTTTAAACAAAATCTTGATAAGCAGAAGGGTGGAAAATATTGTACATATTGTAAGATGACAAATCATGTTGTTGGTAATTGCTACAGGTTTATTAGTTTTCCTGCAGATTTTAAGTTCACCAAGAATAGGAGGAACCAGGCTCCTACTCCAACTCACTGCAATGCAGCCCCTGTTGCACCTGAGCAAAGCATCATGCAATTAGGTCAGAATATGGAAGGCTCTTCCTCAGGAAATATCATCGCACAAGAGCATTATTCCCAGTTGTTTCAGCTTCTTCAGGAAGTGAAAATAGGACAACAGAACGATCAAGTCATTGATGCCTCTGTCTCTGCCAACTGTGCTGGTATTATCACACCTCGTTTAGATCCTTGCTCTTTTTCTCTTTTCTCTCATACTGATTCTCTTTCCTGGATACTAGACTCAGGAGCTTCAGAGCATATGATCTATGATTTCTCTCTTCTCTTTAACATTACTCTTTTACCTACAACATTTCATATTAAACTGCCAAATTCACAAAAGCTTAAAGTCACTCATAAGGGTAGGGTAACTATTCTGCCATATCAAAATCTTCATAATGTGCTCTTTGTTCCAGATTTCAGATTCAACCTTCTATCAGTTCACAAATTCACCACTCAATTAAATAGCCTTTTAATTTTCTACTCCCTTGGTGCAATATTGCAGGCCCCTTCAATGAAGTAGCCAGTGGTTCTTGGTGAAGTTCAAGAAAGGTTATATCTTCTCAAATGTGTTCCTTCAAAGCATAAATCAATTCCAGTCAACTCCACCTTCAGTTCAGCTTTTATCAATTCTATTTCAGCAAACAAGTTATTTTCTAAATCAGTTAGATTTGAACAATAAAAGAATTTTTGTGTCCAGAAATATTAAGTTCTATGAACAACATTTTCCTTTCCATTTACCTTCTCTAGTTTATCCTATTTTTCCTCCATAAAGTCAACCTACTGAATATTATTTTCCCACCTCTCCTATTCCTCGTTACACTCAAAACATTGCTAGTTCTTATATTCCTTCAACTCCTGATAGCACCACAACCCCTTCCTCCCCACCATCCACCTCTCAACATCAGCACACTCCTATTCCTATCAACTTTCACTCCCCTTCTCCCAATGTCATTTCTCCAGTTCCTGTGAGAAAGTCCACTAGATTGTTTAACCCCCTCCATATTTGGTAGATTATGTGTACAATGCTGTTTACTTAACTAATCCCACCTCTACTTGTTTTGCAGCTTCTGCATCCCCATTTGGCAGATAGGTCTAAGTTCCCCTACTAAGTCTGTTCTACCATGCAAATGGGTTTATAAGGTTAAACACAATGTTGATGGTAGTATGGAAAGTTTTAAGGCCAGCTTGATTATTCGGGGAGATACCCAAAGGGAGGGAATTGAAATGACCACTGTCAGATGTCTTTGGGCAGTAGCAGTCAAGAAGAGCTGGAAATTATTTCAATTAGATGTCAATAACGCTTTTTCTACATGGAGATTTACAGGAAGAGGTATACATGAAGATTCCTGCAGGTATGCAGGCTCCTAGTCCTCATCATGTTTGCAGATTAAAAAAGTCCCTTTACGGGCTGAAGCAAGCCTCTAGGCAATGGTATGCCCGGCTCACTACAGCTCTTAACTTCAAGGGATATTCTCACAGCCTTAATGATTATGCTCTTTTCTTTAAAAGAACATATTGTGAGGTTTTAATTCTTGCACTATACGTAGATGATATTCTTATTACAGGGGATGACCTTACTGAGCTTGCTTTGTTGAAAGACTTTCTCAATTCAGAATTCAAGATAAAGGACTTAGGGGAAGCACATTATTTTCTTGGCATGGAACTTATTAGAGAGGAACAGGGCATCATTCTCATGCAGAGGAAATTTACCTTAGAAGTCCTATCTGTATTTGACTGCCTACATCAAAGGCCTGTTGCTTCTCTACTTGAGCCAACCAACAAGCTACAAGCTGATGCTGGTGAACTCCTACATGATCCCACCATTTATCGACGTTTATTGGCCAAGCTGAATTTTTTGACTAACACTCGCCCTGACCTTTCTTTTGTTGTTCAGCATCTCAGTCAGCACATGCAAGCTCCACGCGAACCACATTATCAAGCAGCTATCCATTGCCTCCGCTATCTACTTTTAAATCCTAGCCTTGGGTTGTTCTTCCGATCTGATCCGTCATTCAAATTACTTGCTTTTTTCGATTCCGACTGCGGTTCTTGTCCAGAAACTCGTCGTTCTGTCAGTGGTTACTTCATAAGCCATGGAGGCTCACCCATCTCCTAGAAATCAAAGAACCAACCTATCATTTCCCTCTCCTCCAACGACGCAGAGTATAGGTCGATGAGGCATGTTGTTGCTGAAATCAGTTGGCTTGTCCGCCTTCTCTCTGACCTAACCATTTCTCCGGTTCTTCCAATCTCTCTTCACTCGGACAGTCAAGCAGCAATCCACATCGCCAAAAAATTCGTTTTCCATGAACGAACCAAACATGTGGAGATTGACTGGCACTTTGTTCAACAACAATTCCCTGCTGGCCTCATTTCTCTCAACTTCGTCCCTTCTACTTCTCAACTTGCCGATATCTTCACCAACCCTCTTACTGGTATTCATCATTGACAGATTGTTGGCAAGTTGGGGGTTTTTTCACACCCTTCCAACTTGAGGAGGGGTGTTGAGAATGGAACTCATCTCAATTTGGTTCAAATCAAAGATGAAGACAGGAAAGATAGTATCTTGGTTTCTTTGAATGAAAAGAGGAGAACTTTGGTAACAAATCAATTTAGGGCTAATTCAATGAAACCTAAAGATATTTCATTCAAGTTTGTGCTTTCGAAGCAGGCTTTATCTAATGAGAAAAGAAAGCCCAATATTTTCTGCTTAATGGGCTGTATCAGCAGAAATCAAAAGAAAGGAGATCCTTCTAGAAGACTAGCTGACTGTATTAGATAATACATATATTTGTCATTTATTTTTGTATAGAATATAATTTAGTTATTCATCAGCCAATTAGAAATAGGACAATTGTATAAGTAGTTATAGAAGAGAATATTCTCTCTAGCATTTTCGTTTCTATATAAACAAGCATGTACAGTGTGAACATCAGCAAGTTTTGGAATACAAAGAAAACCTTTTCCTAAATCTTTTCAATTCCTACAAATTAAATAAATCGAAGTGGATATTCTCTTTCTAAGAACTTAAACCTTTAATTAGATGAGATGGTTACACAATTCAACAAGTATATTATATGTATATTGTTCAAATGTCAAACAGTTAACTAAGAGAATTACCATAGGATCCCGAATCATTTTTAATTACAAGTATTATTGACGTATTATTTAACCACATTGAATACGTACGTGAATAAATAATAAAAAAATACGTACGTGAAAGTGAGACATATAGGCAGTACCTAAAATTGCTTGCAACCAAGATGACCTTTCTCGTTTGATGATACCACTAGCTCTTAAATCATGTTGCTCTTCCAGATTCACAACATTTTCAGATTCGACATACATTTCTGGGATAGCTTTCAACATGTAAAAAATAATAATTGTCGGTAGGAGGTTAAAGCTTCTAGTCTAAACTTCATTGTCAAAATTTTAAAGGGAATCAGGAGGAGGACAGGAGGATAAAGAAGTCGATCGAGCATTCAAGCTTTGACAAAAAAGGTTAAATTTGTCCATGTACTATCCGATATCGATCGAGCAACTTTAGCTTATGTTTAACTTTTCGTCTAATATTACCCTCTCTCCCGTCCCATTCGGAGAGAATGTCTGATTTTTCCTTCTAACCCTCACGAAGCTCCAATCTAATGGGACAATAATCAAAAATCGAGTGGTAAATTTAATTTTGTTTTTTCCTCGCAGAATTCAAACTACCAATCATTTCAAGCTGGAGCTTGCAATTTCGAATAATATAAAGTAGACATTATGCGTAGGGAAAAACATACCACGATAGAATATAGCTTCGACAAGTTGAAATGGAAGGTGTACGGGTCCGATAGAGTATGGCTCTGACAACTTGAAAGGCTCCGATCGGCTAAAATTAGTGTAGTCCCATCTACACTAATAAGTTCAATGCACTCATTCCCTTTTGGTCATGTTCTTCCGCAAGGCCAGGATATTTGGATAATATGCTTATTGCCAAACCTAAATATAATTATAATAACTTAATTTGATTAAACAGAATAGGAAATTCAAGGCCACAAAGTAAGTAAATTATACTCCATCTTTTCCATTTTATATAACACTGTTTCGTCGTTTTAAAACAGATTGACACATCTCATATCAGTTGGCTAACTTACGGTAATGTTCACCGTCAATAGCAGCGTGAAGAACAGTGCAACCGTCATTTCTCTTAGCGAAGCAATCACTCCCAAAATCCTCCAAAAGTATAAAAACTTCATCCTTCCCCTATTTAGCTGCAATGTGTAATGGCGTTTCCCCAGCTTCATCCTTTAAATGAACTAAATCAATGTCTTGCTTTAGCATAATTTCTGCCACCTCCTAATTCTGTCCATATCTGTTCTAAGTTATAATTGAAGTAAATAGAAGTGGATTTTCTCTATAAAGAAATATATAATGTCAGAGCAGGTAGAGAATCGTGAGTTTAAATTTTACGGCCAAAAAGAATTTGGCTCGTACATAAAAG
Source organism: Nicotiana obtusifolia (assembly GCA_002018475.1). Classification (NCBI taxonomy): domain Eukaryota; kingdom Viridiplantae; phylum Streptophyta; class Magnoliopsida; order Solanales; family Solanaceae; genus Nicotiana; species Nicotiana obtusifolia. The sequence continues at coordinate 8,139 of MCJB01049036.1, forward strand.
ATCGTGTTAACAAATAATTGAATAAATAAAAGTTTACCATCTCTTTTTAAAAAAAAAAAAAATTTATATCGATGTGACAGTCACACATTTTAATAATACCTCGCGGCTTCGTGCAATGCTGTACATCCTTTGACATTCTTCTTTCTAAGTGCTTCTATACTAAGAAGACCTTCTTCAATAAGTGCTCTAAAAGCAGCAACATTTCCTTTTATGGCCAGAAAGTGAAGAACTGTGTCACAACGTTGGTTTAGTGATACGAAACCTTTCTCTCTCACCAATGCAAGACGCTCCTCTATATCATTATCTGATGAAAGCACGTAAGCTTTTGAGAAAAATATTTCTTCTGTGCTTATAACTGCCATATTAGGATATATAGTACTTTCCCAATGTTTTATTTCTACTACAAAGTAGTATTTTTTCTGTTGCTAGTGGTGTAGCTAGGTTTTCTGTAATAAAATAATGTTGGTTTCTTTTAACTAGTTGTTACGAGGTATGAATATTCCTAGCTAGGCTCCTTATAACAAGAAAAGAATAAAGTGTCATTTACTAAAGTTTTTGTAATAATGATAAAAGCAACGGTTCATCACTTTAAGTTATGTCCCTCCAAATCAGGGGCGGACCTACCTATTAGGTAGAGGGGTCACCGGAACCTGTTAACTTCGGCAACAACAGTTAATATACTCGTATATATTAATAGATTAGTTTTTAAACACGTACATTACATGTGTATCTCATACTAATTCGTACAAACGTTCTAAAAATATCAGTGTGCGATGAGTTACAGAAATTAAAACGGAAAAATGCAAGCTCAAAATTAGTAAATGGTGAGCCTATGTGCTCAATTTTTATTATCATTGTAAGCACAATCATATAGAAACATTAATATCGAATGAATGTGAAAAGTAATGTTCGAATGACTTAAATTATGTAGTTCTTATAATATATCAAGTTTTCAACTTGATAATATTTATTTTTATATGCCAACAAAACAGTTTAAAAGTGAGCCCTTCTTTCTAAGAGATGGTTGCTCCTCCTTTTTATTTCTGTATACATATAAAGAAATTGTTATTAAATAAAAATAATATTTGTAAAAATTATGTAAAATTCCAGCATCGTATGTCTTTCTTAGGATGATAAGTAAATCATTGTCTGCACCTACACTTGGTAATAGGTAGTAGTTATTTGTGATAGGACATAATAGTTGCTAAAAGATTTAATTGATGTATATAAATCATGCACATGTAACCTTTGGTTATGGAAGAATTCAAAACAATAATATAGAATCTTCTAAGGGTTCAAAGAGAGATCACAAATCATAATACAAATAACATACAAAAAAAGATATTCTAATATTATAGGAAAAATAATAAAATTTCACAGCTTGCAAATGTGACGTTGAAAAGAAAAGAAATGACATTTTTTTCCCAATGTCTCACCATCCATCACTTTGTTATACAACACCCAGAATAATGTAAAGAGTAAAATCGAAAATGTAAAAATGTGGAGCCACGAAGTAAAGTCACAAAAGAGTGATGTGGTCTGTTGTTGAGTGAAACGGAGAAACAGTGAAAAAAATCAAAAAGTAAACACATAATCTATTGCAGAATGAAGAGCGTAGGTGAAGTGAAAAAACCAATAGCTCTTTTGGGAAAAACGAATTTTATTTTACAGAAATAAGAGAAATGTGATACAGTGCTTAGACAATTGATATGCACTTCTATAGAATGAAATAAAAATTGTTATTGCAAAAATACTTTTTGGAAGATGAAGAGCCAAAACTGAAATGTACTTCTGAGTAATAATTAAGAAAAATTATAGCTTACAACTTGCTATACTACCGTGGATGATAAAAAAACTTAATTGAAATATGTAAACAAAACTGAACGATAATTAAAAAATGTACGGCTGAGATGCAATATGAATGCCTTCAGCCTAATTAGATTCATTGAATTGATTGTCGGGAGCATTAAACTACTGCTTGATTCATTCGGCTAACTTCTAAAATAAAATTTCAAAAAAAAAAAAGAAATTAATTGAAGGTTCATTATTTTTTCTTCAAGGACATAATGGTAACTCAAATTTTAAAAGGTATTATTGTAAATTAACTTTAAAGATAAGAGCTTCCTAATTTTAGTATAATATAAGATGATACGTAAAGGGCCTTTAATAATTTACTGGTGCCCTAAAAAGCACAAAAAAAGCTTGGATGGTAGATTTGATTAAGTATATGGCTGAACTTTCTCTATGCACTTGGGGACTTGGGAAGCAGCTACATTTATTAATGTTTTCTGCTTCCCTTTATTGATGCCTACCATAATTTATACTTAATAGTCAATTGGTTTACTCTTTTAGTTATGAATTTATCTTTTTTGAATTCAATTATAATTTAGTACTACTTAATAGTCAATTTAGTTAATTTTATTCTTTTCCAAGTCTCTCCCTTAAAAATAGAAAGTTCCAAAGTGTAGCTCCTCTCTCAACAAGTAAAAAAATACAAACTCTTTTCCTCACTTTAACAATCACTTTCGACGAAGCAGCAACATATATCAATTTTGACAACGGCGACTGAGAGTTTATACTTTGATATTGCTAAGTTTATAAAGAGTTGCCCTCCGAATTTTATCTATATATGTGGCTTGTTCTGCTTTTCATAATTTCTATTAGACTTGTCCCTATATATCTTTCCTTCTATCTTTGGTATAATTTGAAGAAATAAACAAGAATTGGAATCCTTCATCAAAAGGAGAAAAAAAAGAAGAGGTCTTTAATTACAGATGGTAAGATTACTTGTTTGGAATAACTTTGGCGGGTCATGAATCACGATGGAGAAAAGAAGTGATTAACTACAATAGGAGCTTGATAGGTAAGAACTATCAAGTTAAAATTCTTAATCCTCTTATTGTCCTATTTTAAAATCTTAAATTGTATTCTTGACGGACACCTTTCTCTCTCCACTACTTTGAGCAAGGATCAATTCAAGATTAGTCTTCTATCAGGGCAGAAGATATACTGTGTCAAATATGAGTTTACGTGAACCAATAATTTTTACCTAAAGGACCCTTTTGTATATATACAAGATTTTAAATTTATTTATTCGATTTTGTTTAAGTTTTTATATTTACAGGAAGTAACAAAAGTTTTTTACAAAATATATATAAATCCGATCAAAATTTACAATTTATCTACAATATAAATACACATTTTTTGTACAGAATCAAGTCAAAAATTATAATTTACATACAATTTATATACAACTTATATACAATTATGTAAGTTGTAGATATTTTGTATACTATTTCTACATTTGACATACAAAATATATACAATTTGTTCATGTCTTCTTTTTCGAGTTTCAATCTCAAATTTCAACCAAAACCACCTCGAATCTTCACCAAATTGTCTCAAATTTGAGATATAAACTCGAACTGATATTTCCAACTCATTTGCAACAACACCTAATCCAAACAAAAAATAATTTCATAAATTTCTATTTTCGACTCCAAAGCTTTGAAGCTTTTTAATGGTTCTCAATGGAGTTTTTAATGGATTAACATAGTTTCCAATTCAATCTACTCGCTTCTATTTAATACTATTTTGTTTATTGATTCCAAAAATCTAAAAAAATGATAACTAAAATGATTCGCTTCATCAAAGCTAATTTCTTTCTTATTTACTTCCTCGTTTTCATAGGACCTGAAGCAAGAACTTTGCTAGATACTAATCTTCTCTCTTTTTTCACTTAACATTAGTATCATTTTTCAGTTAATCCACATGAAGATATATAATATAAGAATATTGATAGAGAACGAGAGAGAAGAAATCGAAAAGAGAGAGGGAAGAGGGAATTCCCTGTTCAATTCCTAATATAATGGGATACTCACTAATACTAATTTATATATGATTGGTAGATTGTATATCAACTTGTAATTAAGTTAAAACCTAAACAGTGAGGGTAAATAAGTTTCTAATGTAGTACATATAGGTAAAAATCTTTTTAGTACCTAATCAACTAAAAAGCCCACTAAATATCTATAAATATTTTATTGTGAACCTAATTGTAATTATAAATTTACTTAAATATTTTATTGTAATTAGCTTTTCCAGTATTTGTCAGGATTGCCTCAACACACCCCCTCATGCCCATGGACAACATAAATGGGGGCCCAACATCGGTAACAATAATTGGGATGGGCCTGGCTCTGATACCATGATAAATGGACCTTGGGCCTAACTCAACCCCAAAAGCTAACTTATGAGATGAATTGCCCAAGACCATATAAGGAGACCAAACACCTCAAATCCCACCGATGTGGGACAACTCAACAACTACATTGTTGTCTTCAATAATGTCATGATCATTTGGATGTGAATTCCACGGACACTGTTTAAATTTTGATAGAGGATAAGACATAAATAGCTCTACCCTCTCAATTGTCCTAAAGTTCCAACTACACACTAACACACCTAACATTAATAGCTATTTTCGTTGGAAACTCCATGCATTGGAGAAAATGTCGTATTACTTTTGCCCCCAAGCAATTTCCACCAGTTTGAACCAAATTGTTACTTTGCATAGAGTGAGCTTACTCACGATTAAAGAGCTATTTTGGATCAAAAAAGTTCCAATGTCTTGAATTCAACAAATCTCTTGATACGTGAGAGTTAACTTCATTCAATTCCAATTTTGACGAGGTAAGCTATAGAGGGGCGGGGAGGAACCTGGAAAAGAGTCTTTTTGCCATGTACATCAGTACATGCATGCGTTACACATTTTCACTTTCATACATCTTAGAAGAATCATTGCTGATATTCAAATGTACACAAATACATCGGTATGACGAACCGAAGGCATCCAAAACGTCGATTTAGGTACTATCAAGAACATGAGAATATCCCAGATATAGACAACTACTTCCCTGAAGTTCAATTTCATCTTTTACATGATTCTGTCAAGAACCAAACACAGTCATTAGTCATGTTTAATTTTCATAACATGAACTGAAGAGGAATTACCCTTCAAAATGTGCTGTTAAGACAAGTGAAGATCCCAAAAACTGTGTTTTGTACATAGACTCCACAAAGAGAAAATGCTTACAGAAAACACAAATAACTCACACCCGACTAAATTACACAAACAAGTACAATAATGAGTCCTCCACAAATTACAGAAGACCATCACTACATTATGGCACAACCCTTCCTTTCCTCCTGTGGCTGTACGGCAGTTTGCGGATATCTGTTTGAGTCCGACGGGTTGTAAGTGAACTCCGATGTATCGAGCCCATACTGCATTACAACCATTCAAGAATCAAGACAGAAACTAAATAGCCAGTACTATCAAAAGGAAAGAGGTTTCACAAGAGACCCAAATATTTTAAGTGCACTTGCTACTTGCTAGTACATAAACGAGATAAAAACCATATGAATCTACTGCCACAAGCCAACTGAAACAATAATCCCATATGCTGTCACAAGGAAGCTTTTTCGAAACTAAGAAGGAAATTCAAAGCAAAAATCATCTCATTATCTGAATAAGTCCTCGCTGATGCAAAAAAAAAAGGTCTTGCTGTGTTTGGATATTTTTTCAAAAGAAAAGAAAATGCATCTAGCAAAGTTCCAGAAAGGTCAAAATAATAGAGCACCACAAACAAGCACCGATCATAAAAATCATCATGAGTGCAAAGTAACTATAAAAGATTGTGTAGTTGGTAACAAGCGTTGAGCAGTCAACCAAGACGGTTAAACATTATGATCCACATCAACATGCAAGAAAAGTGTTTCACAGAGAGCAAACCTTTTCCCTCATACGTGTACTCCATGCATCATTTCTACTTGGACGATTATCAAGGGTACCAGCAACAGGGACACCAGTTGCAGGATTTGGTGGCCTATTGTTGATCAGTGGCTGTCGGATTTGCTGTCTGGGACCACCTATGTACTCATCATCACTATCATAGTCTGTTGGTCTGTTTGCTGCCCTTACTACGAGGGCCAATAAGAATATAAGAGCCTGCAACTCATGTCAACAACCACAATTGAGAAATACCGGGAGAAAAAGACAAATTATTGAGATTCACTTAGCTAATCCCCACTAGTCTGGGATTGACACTTAGTTATTATACTGGGAGGAAAGAAAGTTGTACAGGGAGGAAAGGACAAAACAAACATTCAGGTTAAATATTCTCAGCTATATCTGCAAATCTTATACTGAATATGGTCAAGCCAGCAGTAAGCAATGACTTTCACTAGGTCCATGCCAACAACTCAAATGCACACTAAAAGGCCACAGCAGATATAACCGGTAGGGGACATCTATTGCACCGATAGGGATGAATAGATTACATTTAATGCATTTTGCAGACAAATTCAGTGAATGCATGAGCATATTTAGCAACATAACCACTCAAGCTGTGGAGATAGGCATCTGAATAGGGTCAATAGCTAGTAAGAAATTCAAAGGATCATGGATAACATAACGGAATTGAATGTGAAAGAACATGGCGCAGAGCGCAAACAACATTGATAGCAGTTTCACATAAACTCCTGTATTTCACTCATAATCCAACAAGGTATGATCCAACAGAGAGTTCTGTTCTTTTTTCCCCTCTTTTTTCTTGGAAACAACAAACCATATATATTGTCCTTAACCTCACCTCCAAAATAACAGCCCCAAGGGCAACCCACTTGATAATCTTCCAGTGGTCCTCCAGAAATTCATAGATTGTATCAAAGTTGCCCGTTTTGTCACTTGGAATTTCCTGACAAAGACTTTCATCACTTTTATGACAACAAATGTATAGTGTGAAAGTGAAATCATGAACTAGAAAAACTCTTACCTCTCTCCAGCTTTTGTCAAAGAATATAAAACCAGCAGCACCAAGCTCTACCAAGATCAACAAGAAAAGCAGCACAGAGTACTGTCATAGTTAAGGTGCCAAACATGCTTCATAGAAGTCTGAGAAGAGAAATCAGATGAACACTCTAGTAACTCCGATCTCCTAAAAATCAACAACGCCTTTCGGACATGAGGGGTTGGTGGAGTACTGCAACACGGGCAAGAGGATAACGATAAACTGAAAAAGCAATTAATAGACATGTCGTCTAATCCATCTCCTCTGACATGTGACAAAGTTAGGATTAAGCCAAAAATGATCCAGAACTCATCCAAGTAAGTTCAAAATAAAAAGCTATAAAAGGAAGATTTCAAAAATCTGACTGAAAATGCTCCTATTGATCCAAATCATAAGTCTGCCCAACAACATAACTACTAGCATTTCTAAATATTTGATGAAAGAATATATTTCATGAAAAAAAATTAGGTTTTTCACATATAAGTGATCATGAAGACTAAACAAACGATAAGGATACACAACTCAGGCAGCATCCGTTCCTTGTTGCCGCTCCAATGCAACCACAGCAAGATACAACAACAAGAACTGCTCCAATACCAATGAATAAGTATATGAACCTGCAACATAACAAATAGATCAATTAGTTTTCCAGAGAACATATACAAAATCAAATCAACTGAACATTAGTAAAACTTTATCTCAAAGAAAGGTCAGCATTAGCAATGAAGGAAGAATGATCTTGTCATTTCATACTTTGATAAATCAGTAGGCAAGTTCTGAGAGTTCAAACCCACTCAAAGCTAAAGATATATTATGACAAAAGACTCTTATCTCTATTTGTAACATAATATGGACGCAAACAAACAAGTGACACAATATATAGTTTTTTTCCGGATAACGGTCGGGGCCAGCTTGAACACAACCTAACTGTTCTACAGAGTGCTACCTCGCACCAGCACAAGCACCAGGTAAATTCCGTCCACCAAAGTTTAGGCAAATGTGATGAGATCATATAGCGTGTTTTGTCTCCGCTGGAATTTGAACCTAGTCTCCAGGTTTTCACCTATTTCATTCACTACTAGACAACACCCTTAATGCAATATATATTTAATTTTCTTCTTTTATATTTCCACATTTCTTTCCCTTCTATTCCCAGGAAACACTCAAATTAATTCAACCTCTGCACACCAGATATTAGTAATCCCTAGCAAAACTTTATCCCAAGAAAAAAGTCATCAATTAGCAATAGAAGAAAGAATGATCTTTTCATTTTATTCCCAGGAAACACTCAGCTTGCTAGAATCCCCCCCCCCCCC
>MCJB01049036.1:17909-37745 GCA_002018475.1 Nicotiana obtusifolia
CCCCCCGGACCCAACAGCACCCCTGAAAACTGAAAGGAAGGAAAAAGGAGGATGAAACTAAAAATGAAGTCATACATCCCGGATGACGGTTATTCCTGACATGAAGAGTAGAGTTTGAAGTCTATCAAAGGATGGATATAAAGCCTTTCATACACAGTCAAAACTGACAAAGGAGATGCATGAAGTTTGCAGTTAATCCATGTTCTAGAATATCCCAAATCAATCACCTTATATGTTAGAGATGTTGAGCACGAGATGTTGACGACATGAACACGAGAAGCGTAGAAGCAGAGAAAATCTGTTTACACTTTATATCAGGTAGAAAAGGGCTATCATCAAATCGGGGGGTTAAGATAGTGTGGGTGGGTTTGGTGAGATTCAGACCATGATTAAGGTAGTTAGGACTGACATCAAAAGACAGATGGGTGAAATACGCGATCCCTGGTAAGGCAAATGCAGAAGGGATCATTATTGTATGGAAATGGTGGCTAGATGATGGCTAAAAATGAGGGAGGGGGTTGGTCATGGAAGCACTAAACAAGATGACGGTTGGAGCTGGCACAACCACGGAAAAAGGAGTCAGTCACACGAGTACCTGCTGTAAGTTGAAGTGCAAGGTTTGTGAATTGCACTTTTGTTGTACTTTCCACGAAGAAAGACAAGGAAGTACCGAGTACTTCTAGTCCAACGAGCAGAACAAATCCCTTTGATGTACAAAGAGTGGAAGAAATAAACCTAGTGTTGAGAACTTGAGATCATCTATTTTGGTACTTCTCACGGAACAAAGTGAAAAGGATAGAGAGATCATTAGACGCAAGTAAATCCTTAGGAAAAAATCAAGCAATGTTTCCCAAATCCAGTTCAAGTTATTTTGCCTAAATGAACAATCATCTCATATGCCGAAGAGACTATCTTCTCAATTTCCCTAATCAGAGAAGCAACAGACTATACCTTTTAACTCTTTAAAAAATTCTGCCCTTATCTTTTTTAAGTAAAAACCAATGAAGAACTAGCATATGCGACATTACTAACTAGCAAATACAGGCAATCATCTCGAATTCAGCTTCAAGGCTTTGCACGAAATAATCAAAATAAGCATTATGGGGAAAAGGGTATTCATACCAAGCTTTTGGAAGTTTATCAAAGATGTTTTCAGCCAAAGATACAGCCATCAACATTGGACGACCGAGCTCAATCACTTCAGCACTACTTGTAGGTGCAACCGGGTAATCATCCCCAGAGGACGAATGATTTTTGTACTCAACAAAGAGGTAAATGCCATACCCCACCATTGCCAAACCAACAAGGGTCAACAAGAAGTTCAAGAGCTTCAACAAGCACTCCCAAAACCCTTTACACGCCATTCTCTACACTTCCTTCACAAACCCTTGAAATAAAGCAAACAGCTCCTTTTAAAATTTCAGCTAATTCATCAAATTCCCTAAAAATACCAACATACACAAACCCACTCGTCAATACTTCAGAATTATACAAGACACATAAAAATCCAAACTTTTTCACAAAATAAAGATTGTCTAACACCAATACATATGTACATAATCATATCCAATAAATACCCATTTAATTAAAAAGAATAAAGCAGCTTTATATAGATGCATCACACCAAAAGGAATATGATAATTTTGAATTATGGATGGATCTGTTATGGGAAAACAATTAAAGGGGTAAAAATTCACAAGAAATTTGAGATATAATTACAATTCAACAAGATTTGGGATTATCAATTGAGCTTATACAAAAACAGAAAAGGGGAAAATAGGTCGAGAAATACTTACAAGAAAAGCAGAATAGCGGCAAGATTTGAGATGGGAAGACTGGGAGGTTGTAAGAGAAAGAGAGAGTTGAAGAGAAAAAGGAAAAAAAATTGGCCAAAAGGTTAGCTGTCTGTCTAGTTACCTTTTCCGTTATCGCTAAAATGGTTTACGATATGGGCACTCTTATTTTTGCTAAGTACAAACTTATTCTATTTCTATTTATGTGATAGAATTTCCTTACAAAAAGAATAATGTCATTCTATATTTAGAGATAATTTATATTCAAATTTTATATTTATTCAAATTTTATATATTATATTTCTATTGAGATATATATAGACACGTGAATATTATAACTTTTGTATTATAAATTTAAAATATTTTTAAATTTCAATATAATTAAAAGGCATCACATAAAACGAGTCATTGAAAATAATATTTTTGTTTTTTTTATTTGCTTTTTTCTTCTTTTTTTTTTTTTTTTTTTGGTGGTTGGAGATGGATTTCTTATGGATATTAAAATTCATATCTAATATCTTCGTTCTTTTTGGTATTTTAAGTTATAACAATCAAACGTATACATAAATTATTTTTTATTTTTAAATTGTTAAAAGTAGATTATTAATGATATTTCCCTTTCTTCTAACTTATATGATTCACTTTAAACTTACTATTGGTCAACGCTTGTTGTTATCTTTTAGGTTAGCAGTTTGTCATATAAACAACGTTACAAGAAAGTAAATATGGTAAGAAAAGCAATACGAACATAAATTAATCCATGTTCATGTTAAATTGATTTTTGTTATTGTTAACATGCTAAACTAGAATTAACGAAGACATGAGTGAAAATGATCTTAGCATGAAAATATACTAACTGTTGCAGAAAACGAAGACATAATTCAACAATTAAGGTGTGTTCTTTAACCCTAACAAATGTCACTAAATGAACTATCCACTTAGGTTAAACAGTGTCATCCCGAGTAAAACCTTTTTTTTTCTTGGAATAATCCCAAGTAGTAAAACCCAACTCAGTCGTCAGTATACTTTGACATGAATATTTTTAGAGGACGCTTGGTTTGAAGTATAAGAATATTCAATTTCTATTTAAAATTTTGTATTATTTATTTAATGTTGATTCGATATTCTGCATAGCAAATATTCGTATATACTAGTACAAAAGTTGATTTTTGTAGAAACCAATAATGTATTAGTAATTTTAATATAAATCATACTAGAATATATATATACACACAATCATTGGTTTAGAGATAAAATATAAGATAAGAGTGTAATGCAAGTACATGGACAAAGATACGCAAAAAAGATGCTCTTAAATTAGAAAAATTTTATCAGGTAAGGAGCCTTAAAACAATAGTAATGTTATCTTTATGTGACCTACAAATAACAAATTTAAATCATAAAAATAATCATTTATTATATTAGAATAAAATATCTAAATTTTATCACTTAAGGTACAACCATTTCTCGAACCCTATCTAAACACTATATATTTTATACATTGAGCACTCCCATTATTTACGGCAGATAGGAAAATTGGAGGGTAGGTGTAGTAAGGGCATTTTAAAAGATTAAGCTATCAGAAGTACAGAATGTTAGAAAGGGAAGAGAGGTCATAATAAATATGCTAACGAGGACGGTAAGACTGTGCTGTCACTCCCTATTTATTTGTAGACTACATCTTGTCACTTTTTGCAACTCCTTCCCTTCACTTTTACTTGTCTAATTTGGATTTTTCACGTATTTTAAGAAATAATAAATATAATATGTATTTTATCATACAACTCTTAATAATAATAACTTTTAAAAAATTCTTGGGAACTAAGTTTGAAAATGAGTAATTAATGATTAAAGTAAAATAGGAAAAAGAGATTGTCTTTTTCTTGATTTAGTACAGAGAACAAGTAAAAGTGAACATGTATTTTTAATATAGTGCACAAATAAAAGTAAACAGAGGAAGTATTTGAAACGGTCGGTTTTGTCACCTTTCGCACAGTAACTAATTTTAATTTACCAGTCTTGATTTGACTTAGACATAAAAAGTACTCATAAGGAGAGTAATTTTTGAAATTTGTGGTCTTAAATATGACATTATATTTGTGTGGCAAAAGACTTTTAAAACTAGTGATCTTGAATAAGCCATATTATTTATGTGGCAATAAAAGCTTCTCATTAAAGAGATATAGCAATATATTAATCTTTTTACATTTGAAGGAGTAATTGAAATTGAAATGAAATTTTGTATTGAATTGTTAAGTTTTCTCTTCAGAATTTTTTTTGCAACGTAGTAATTCTCTAAAACCCATTAACAATTGGCCATAATAATAATTAAAAAATTTAAAAAGTAATAACGAGTCCTACAGTCGTCTTATTAAGGAGAGGAAAAATAATATTGTACAGTCGCTTTTAAAATATTAGCCTAAAAAATATATACTTTTTGTATATATATATATATATATATGTATTTTGTACGTTATATACAAAAATTATATATTTTTTGAGTGAAACGGTTCCTCGCTAAATAAAACCAAAGTTCCACTACAACCAAGGAAAGAGATAGATCACATCTTGGCCAAATGCCAATCCTCCTAGTTTGAAAGAGAAAAAGAGTGGAGATGTGCGAAAAAAGATCACTCCTAACTAACCAGTCAAGTGAAAGGAGCGACTATTAAATATAAATAATTTCTGGCACGGGTTAAAAGCAGTAATACCCAAGGAGAAGTAGATGCACAACCGGATGACTTGTGCGGGTGAGCCCTTTTATCCACCAAAATTTAATTTTTAAGCTACCTTATTGCTTTTATGTTTTCAGTTTTTTAAAATTGTGATGTCTGGACAACTTGTACACGTCTTTGTGGAGTATTTCATTGAGAACTTACTACCTTTACTAGCACAGACTTCAGATAATTTTACATTTCAGAATTTATACAGATGAAATTAATTACCAATTCTTTTTTCATTTTTCTACGTATATATATGAATCTATTATAGTTGATTTCATTTGATAATGAGAATTTTCATTTGACCAAAAAAAAAAGTGCGTTATTCTTCTCTACCTAATATAGCCGGCTACCTATAATTTATAAATTAAATGCTAAGTTAGCCTTAGATAATTGATGATATAGGATTGATGACTGTTTTCTAATTAATTCACTTCGAACATAGATTTTAAACACTGCATAGCATTATTGCTAACCGATCTCAGACAACTCGGATTCTAGTAAAGAATCGTCAATGGATACAAATGGGACTTTTAAGTCGACTAATCAGAGGCGGACCTCTATATATATATATATATAAATTAATTTTTTTTTTAAAATTAGCGATTTAAATTTTAGGCAACTGTATTAGTTGATTTAGCGGGCAGACGTTTAATGTGTGTTTGGGTTCGATTCCGACTCCGAAATTTATTTAAATTTTTAGTCGACAGTAATGATTTTACGACTTGTAAATCCTGAATCCGATTATACGATTGACGTCACCATAAGGAAAGTGAACAAGAATCGCCATGAAAGACTTTTTTTCTTTTTTTTTGTGTCTGTCGTATTTTCGTCACGTAAAGTCGCTGTGAACCAAGCCTTTTAATGAGTTCTGAAGTTAGAATCTAATTAGAAAGCTAGAGGAGTGCAGAATGAAACATTTTTAAGTGTGAAAATCAATGTTCTGTCTAAATATAGCCAAATAAGGCCTGATAAATAAGGACAACTGAGTTGAGCCACAAGAAGACAGCAAAAGTGGGACGGTGCTACAGATAAGACTTCTACTGCTACATTTCATTGTTTTATTTTATTAAACTAAAATAACGATTCAGTCGACAATGATGTCTTTTTTTGCACGGTAAATGCTTAAAGTCAATGCAACTTTTAATTGCTAGTAGTATATTATGGTCCTTGAAAATGGGTGGTGTAGTTAGTAGTGCTTACAGTTTCCGTTGGGCAGGCCAAGGGGCATTCAAATTAATAATCCTCAATCCGATCCACAATAAATAATTCTTTTTTCTTTTTATTTTGGTCCAAAATAAGTATTTATTTACATAATCTAGAATGGATTAATTTTATTTTTTAAAATTTACCCTTATTTATATATTCCAATGTGATAAAATAATAATTAATTAAAGTTAATTTAGTGAATACATTTTTTTCTCTAAAAGTTCGTATTTCCTTATTGGTTGTGTCAAATATAAAATAGTCACTTATTATGGACCGGAGAGTATATTAGTTTTTGCACTGAATCTAACTAATTTAAGATTGTATTTGTTTGTACACTGACAATCATTTTTCGTTCTGATACAAATGTATTTTAGTTAATGAATGTCATTTATTACTATATATGTATTGATTTGATGTAAAGAGTGTGAATACAATTTTCTTTCTATTTTAGGCCAATGCCTATAACATCAAAATGAAGTAGATAGGGTAGAATATTAATTGTACATTAATGATCAACTTTATCATCTTGCATATGACAGATAAAGATTATTTTTCACTATTTTATGCCATTTCTGGTGCATCAAATACAAGATAGAACAAATCGAACTTATAAAATTACCATATCCTATCCTATTCGACAAGTACTAAGAACAGTTATTCCCTTGGGTTTCAAGACCTAAACAATAAAGATGAAGCTGAAGGAGCCCATTTTGGTGGGTCAAGATTAATGTTATTGGTGGGTGAGAAATTTGAAAATAAGTCAATCAGATGTTTGAAAATGAAGTTTATCTTTCTCAATCATTGAATAACTCCGACCATGTTGTGACAATCTTGTCAATCTAGGCCAATAGTGTATGTTTTTCTGGCAAACATATTACTTAATTGATGAAACATCTAGTTCTGCTGGTGGACCAAGAAATGTCAACCTTTTTTCCTCTAGTGTTTGGCTCTCATCACTCTGCCATATTCCCAGAATTTGCTAGAAACTATAGTTACTCCAAAAGGAAAATGTATGGCGCTGTACATGTCAAACTAATTTTTTTGACTCTGTTACTGTGGTTTTTCCACAAAATGAATTACAAGGGCAGTGTTATGAGGTAGAATCTTTTCTAGAAAAAGCTATATTTGATTTAGAAGCATTGATTTCTCATAACCAATAGGCTAAGATATGATTATGGACATTTTTTTAGCCAATTGTTCTTTTGGTAGATATGATATCAGGTAGTAACTTTTAAAGGCTGTTATTTAGGAATTAGCCTTAAATTTTAATTTTTCGAGATAAAAAAATTTTAATTTAAAATTTCATGACAAAATAAGTATTGACTAATTTTTAAATAGCATTCCTAAAAATAGCTATATGTACACTAGCCCCTTTTCTTTGCACTAAGCCTTTTCCTAATCGTGTTGACGGAGAACATGTGCCTCATTGTCGTAACATTCTCGGATAGATGAGATCCTTTATCCCTTTATCAAATTTTAGGAATAGAAAAATTCCTGATTGTGAACGCTTATCCTTTAAGTGGTCACTACACAGATGCAAAATTGAACTAGTCAAGCCAATAGGTAGCTAATACCTGATGATTAAATAAAAAAATATTCTCCGTGTGGATTTAAATATTTTAATGCAAGTATGTTCTGACCACATTCATACATCCTCAAGATGACCCAATCCATTATTCTCAAAAGCAATTAACAGAAACGTCCAAAATTGGGCTAGAAAAAGGGAGAAACCAATATTTACAAAAGCCCGGTTTTGGCCTTTAAATTAAGACCATACAAGTGGCTTATTCTCTGCCATTTTTATTTATTCATTCTTCAGAAATCAACAACTCTCTGCCTTGTCAGGGTCGGGTCACGGCACTGGGTTCTCTCATCAAAGTTATTGGGGGAAAAACTGGGATGGACCTGTGGGACCCAGAACAAAGTAAAATGACTGCCACACTAGCTCCAACAACGACAACCGTTAGATTTGTGGTGGAACGGTTGAGATCCCTTGTCTTGAAAGCTCCTGAAGAACACTATCAGTGGACGGAGGTTTTAGGCCCAAAGGAAGAGGCAACCACGGTTTGGTTATTGCCTCTTTCACTACTTTATCAATCACCTCTTCTGCCTGCACCACAACCAACAATCAAAATTTTACCCAAAGAGAAACTTACTCACAATCTTGAAAGTTTTTACGCTGTCAAGTTACTAGGTAACCTAAAATAGTTATAGAAAAAGAGTGTAAAGGTGGGTTGATAATCAAGAAAAGCGAGCTAGCAAATCGGTTACCGATAAAAATGGACCTTAGGCCTAATCGAGCCTCAAAAACTAGCATGGTAAGGATGTCCATGACGACCAATACCAAACAAAGAGACTACAACCACTCCATGAACCAACGCCAGAGACACTAATAGTTACAACTAATTAAACGTACAGCTTAAATAATAGTATGAAATTCTTTTAACGTGTCATTATATGTAAATTAGATCCATTTTGAAGATGACAGACAAAGTTTAACACAATACCTCCTCATTACACCCATTTGTAGTTTAAGCACTATTATCCAAAGAATTCTAACCAAAGCTAAAAAACAATTACGTCAGTGATTTTCCTTTCTAGCTCCACAAGGGAAAATGAGACTAGTATCAAAATCTCCTAGTACAAATATCCGCAAAGAACTCTGTTGGTTTAAAAAAAAGGATCCAAAATCTATGAAGATATCCATAACAATCCGATTCTGACAAACTTACCGGGTGAAGATCAAATGACTTCTCTAGCATGCTATATCTATTCTGCATACTGTTAGGCCGGTAAACTCCACCATTCTGCATAATCCAACTCATGTGTCATTAGGAACTCAATCCAAGAAGTGCACACATAAAATAGTTCAAGAACATCACTGAACTGTACGAAAGAATCTAACAGAGGTGGTATTGCAAATGTCTTCACCTGAGGATATGGCGGATATGATCCAAATGATGGTGGCATGACAGGAGAGCCCCATGTATCAGCATGCAGCTGCATTATCACAAAACATGAGCTTTTCAGCTTGGTATTCTTTGACCTCAAAATTGTGAGACAGGCATATCGAATAAACCATAGTTTCAATTGAACCCAGCATTTTTGACACGGAGCATACATATATACTCTAAAAATCGCTTAAATTTCAACAAATATTAAATTCTGAATCCATCTCAAACTACAATGAGTTCAACGATAACAACCTTAAAAGTTGAACTCATCATGTTTAAATCCTAGAGTTGTCTCGCGATATAGGCATGCCAAGCTAGAAAGAAGTAATTCAGCTGAGAACAAAAATGTTTACCCCTGGATGAGGCTTCCAGTGCCAAGAATCTGCAGGCTGCCATGCCGGATAGTAAGGTGAACCCCACACTTGTAAACCATTCAGATAACTTGCCGGTGGAACCCAAGCAGGATATAATTGACCAGCCGCGGGGACATGATTAGAATGATACGGTGGTACGGTCATGATAGGTCTATGATGAGGATAATAGCTCCTTTGTACTGAATCTCTTGGTTGTGGATGAGGCCATCTCCTTTCCACTTCCTTTGGAAAAATTTGCCTCCGATGCATCCTGTATTTCTGCTTGGAAAGTAAAAGACTATTATTTTTAAGCGAATGATATGTCCATATCCAACTATATTTAGCTCAATCGCTCAATTATATCCCCTCATAGGAAATGGAAAAATCATACCAACTTTTATCAAACTTGAGGTGCCAACAGACTTAAAACGGCCAAGATTACTCCTAGATGTTGATCATTTTCATTAAAACACATTTCAGCCAAATTGCTTCTGACCGTGGTAAACATAGAAAAAGGTTAGGTTCTGGTCCTTTAATTTTTAACTGCATTAGGAGGTCAGGTTTCAAACCTTCCCCTTCCACAGCAGGCAAAGGCTTGTTTAGCTTACTTTTGTTTTTATTTGTAAATAACTCAAAAGAGAAGGTCAATTAAAATGTGAAAGAGTGTTGGGTTTTGATATTGGTGAATGGAAAATGATGGGATGAAAAGTGAAGGGAATGTAAAAGGTCCCTTTTGCTTTGGTTAAAGCACTTGTCCCACATTGGAAAAAGAAAGAAAAAGAGAGGTATATATATTACATTACACCTACTCTAGTTGCTAAAAGGATTGGAGGAGCAAGGACCCCTCCCGCCGTCGCCGTCGTCGTCGCTCGGCTCGGCTCGGCTTCGGATTTGGATTTGGAAAAGATTGATTGATTATCTCCCTGCGACTTGTGACCAACCTGGTCCGTTTTCCTTCTTCTCGGATTTTTTTCGAATTTCCCTCCAAACCTGGTGACTGATCTGAATGGTTGCAAACATTCAGAATCAGTACCTCCAACGGCTATAAATTCCAAATTTTTTTCTAGAATTCAATACGAATTTTTCTGGAATCTAACTTTCTCTAAACCTCTCTTCTTCATTCTGTGATATACTGTTGTTGAGTGGTTTGCCGCTACCGGAATTTGGAGTACTACTATTCTGGCAAGATAATCGTTCTATCCTGGGAGGGGATATTCTATCAACCTCGAGTACTGTGGGAATAATTTCCTTAAGGACACACTTTGAACTAAGTGGGCTCGATTATATTCTGAAATTATTTCTGTATTTTTTCTGTTTATTCTCCAGTTTTTGTAGTTTACTGTTTCTCCACTGTTTTTACTAAGTGTTTGCCAGATTTTGTTTAAAAGTTATTTAAAACGTATACAGATTATTATTGCTAACAATCTTAAGGAAATTAAAGTTAATATATTAATCTGTATCTATTTTGGAGACTAAAACCTGTGTAGTTTTCTACTCCGTATGAAATTTCGTATTCTGACTTGAAGACATAAAAACTTCGTCGGAATACTACAGTTCATACTTGTACAACTATTTGAAGAACATAAAAACTTCATCGTTGCTGTTGGAAAATTTTTGCTATTCTGATTATTAAGATAGTTTGTCAATTTTGACAGTGAAAAGAAATGGCAAGTGGAAGTGCTACTCCTTCTGCGAATGTTGCACCAACGGTTACTCCTACAACCCGTACCGCTGTTCCACCGGCTGAGAAACCTGCGAAGTTCAATGGTGTCAACTTTAAAGGATGGCAGCAAAGAATATTCTTTTGGCTTACCACCCTTGGTATGCAGAAGTTCACCAACGAAGACCCTGTGCCTGCTACTGATTTGCCGGCCAATGAAAAATTTATGATAGTTGAGGCATGGAAACAAGCTGATTTTTTGTGCAAAGACTACATTTTGAGTGCCTTCGAAGATGACTTGTACAACGTCTACAGTGCAGTAGAGACCTCCAAAGAATCATGAAGTGTACTTGAAAAGAAGCACAAAACCGAAGATGCTTGCTTGAAGAAGTTTGTGGTTGCCAAATTCCTAGACTACAAAATGGTGGATGCAAAAACCGTTGGAACCCAAGTTCAAGAGCTTTAACTTATCTTCCATGACCTTATTGCTGAAGGCATGGTAGTGAATGAAGCGTTTCAAGTGGCTGCAATGATTGAGAAGTTGCCACCCTCATGGAAAGATTTCAAAAATTATCTTAAGTACAAGAGAAAGGAAATGAAGTTAGAGGATCTTGTGATTCATCTCAAGATCGAGGAAGATAACAAAAGTGCTGAGAAGAAGTACCGTAAGAGTTCACGGATTGTAGGGGCAAACGTCGTTGAAGATGTTGTTCCAAAAAAGAACAAGAAAAGGAAGAGGCCTTCTAGAAAGGAGAAGTATCCTAACAAGAAAAAATTCAAGGGCAACTGTTATAATTGTGGTAAAGCAGGTCATAAAGCTCCCGACTATCGTGCCCCCAAGAAGGACAAAGAGAAAAACAAGGGTCAAGCAAACATGGTGGTAGATGTTGATGACCTGTGTGCAATGCTGTCTGAGTGCAACCTGGTTGGTAACCCAAAGGAGTGGTGGCTTGATTCTGGCGCCACTCGACATGTGTGTGCCGTTAAGGAAACATTTGCAACCTACACTCCCGCTGGACCCGAAGAGGAGCTATACATGGGAAATACTGCAACAGCCAAAGTTGAAGGATATGGAAAGGTTCTGTTGAAGATGACATCTGGAAAAGTGCTGACTCTCAACAACGTCATGCATGTTCCAACAATTAGAAAGAATCTAGTTTCAGTCGTACTACTCGTGAAAAATGGGTTTAAATGCGTGCTGGTTAGTGATAAAGTTGTACTTAGTAAGAATGACATGTTTTTAGGAAAGGGCTACCTGACCGAGGGCCTTTTCAAACTTAATGTAATGGTTGTTGACAATATTAATGGAAAATTTGCTTCTTCTTACTTATTGGAGTCAAATAATTTATGACATGTTCGTTTAGCACATGTTAATTACAAAACCTTGCTAAAAATGATTAATCTTGAAATATTAACTTTAATTTGTGATATGAAGTCAATACCATCTCGTGGTGGGAAAAAGTATTTCATAACTTTTATTGACATTTGCTAAATAGTAAGGATGAAACAATAGAAGCATTTAAGCAATATAAGAATGAAGTCGAAAATAAATTGAATAAAATGATTAGAAGTGATAGGGGTGGAGAATATGAATCTCCTTTTGCAGAAATATGTTTAAAATATGGAATCATCGATCAAACCCCCTACACACCACAATCTAATGGAATTGCGGAAAGGAAAAATCGAACATTGAAAGAAATGATGAATGCTTCACTAATCAGCTCCGGTTTACCGTAGAATTTGTGGGGAGAAGCTATCCTTACAGCTAATCGAATACTCAACAGAGTACCCTACAGCAAAACACACTCTATTCCTTATGAAATATGGAAAGGAAGAAAATCCAACTTGAAATATTTTAAAGTGTGGGGGTGTCTTGCAAAGGTACAAGTACCTTTACCCAGAAGGGTGAAAATAGGATAAAAAAACATGGACTGTGTTTTCATTGGATAAGCAACAAACGGTAAAGCATGTAGATTTTTGGTTCATGATTCTGACAATCCCGAAATTCATAATGATACGGTAATTGAATCTGATAATGCTGAATTCTTTGAAAACATCTATCCGTATAAAGTTGAATGCGAGTCGTTGAATGAAAAATTTAAACGACCACGGGAAGAATCATAGGAGAATGCCCCTAGCAAAGAAGATCCAAGGCGTAGCAAACGTCAAAGGACATCTACTTCCTTCGGTCCAGATTTTGTGACATTCTTGCTTGAAAATGAGCCTCAAACTTTCAAGGCGGTTATGTCATCTCCTAATTCAGCATTTTGGAAAGAAGCAGTCAATAGTGAGATTCAATCAATCTTAGATAACCACACATGAGAAGTGGTTGATCTTACTCCTGGAAACAAGCCTTTAGGTTCTAAATGGATTTTTAAAAGGAAAATGAAAACTGATGGCACTATTGACAAATATAAGGTAAGGCTTGTAGTCAAAGGTTATTGACAAAAGGAAGGTCTTGATTATTTTGACACATACTCGCCTGTAACAAGAATAACGTCCATTCGGGTGTTAGTGGCTCTGGCAGCCGTGTATGGTCTTGAAATTTACCAAATGGATGTTAAAACAGCTTTCTTAAATGGTGATCTGGAAGAAGAAATTTACATGGAACAACCCGAGAGTTTTGTAGTTCCTAGTAAAGAAAAGAAAGTGTGCAAACTTGTAAAGTCGCTTTATGGACTTAAACAAGCACCCAAACAATGGCATGCTAAATTTGACCAAACCATGTTGGCAAATGGCTTTAAAATCAATGAGTGTGATAAATGTGTTTACATTAAAAATACTCCAGGCCACGAAGTCATTGTTTGTTTGTATGTTGATGACATGCTGATAATGAGCAAAGATATGGCAGATATAAATGCTACAAAGCGCATGCTGGTTAGCAAATTTGACATGAAAGACTTAGAAGTTGCTGATGTAATCTTAGGAATCAGAATTCGTAGAATTCCACAAGGTTTAGCATTATCACAGTCTCACTACATAGAGAAAATACTTGACAAGTTCAAGTACATGGATTTCAAGATTGCCAGAACTCCAATTGATGTGAGTTACGCACTTCAAAAGAATGAAGGTGAAAGTAAATCACAAGGGGACTATGCGAGAGTGTTGGGAAGTCTAATGTATATCATGAATTGTACACGACCAGATATAGCATGTGCTATTAGAAACTGAATCGGTTTACAAGTAAACCCAATCACACACATTGGATGGCAATGAAACGAGTTTTGGGTTATTTGAAACATACTCAAAACTATGCTTTGCATTATAATAAATATCCCAAAGTGATTGAGGGATATAGTGATGCAACTTGGATGACTGGATCGTCTGAAGTTAAATCCACGAGTGGATATGTTTTCACAATAGGGAGTGGAGCAGTGTGTTGGAAATCATCCAAACAGACTTGCATCGCCCGTTCCACTATGGAATCTGAATTCATAGCTTTAAACAAGGCTGGTGAAGAAGCTGAATGGCTCCGGAATTTCCTAGAAGATATTCCATTCTGGCCTAAACCTTTGGCTCCTATATGTATACATTGTGAAAGTCAAGCAGCAATAGGTAGGGCAGGGAGCGTAATGTATAACGGAAAATCTCGTCACATACGACGGAGACAAAATACCGTTAGACAACTCCTCTCTAGTGGCGTCATCACGATTGACTATGTAAAGTCAAGAGATAATGTAGCGGATTCGCTTACAAAAGGCTTATCTAGAGAGGGAGTTAGTAGATCATCAATGGGAATGGGGTTAAGGCCGAGGACAAGTCATCATGGCGGTAACTCTATCTAGCAGACCAAAGATCCCAAGAGCTAGGTTCAAAGAGATCAAACAAAGTTGTGACTGACAGTTCAACATTGTCAAATAACTCAACCCCTTCTCGGATGAAGACAATGTTCAGAAATAAGGATTTAACTTTATGACTTGTTAATGAGTTAATAAAGCATTAAGGCTTTTTAATGATTATCTAAATTTGACAGTGTATGACCAGATAATGTGGCTATAGGACCACATGTTTAGAAATCACCTATGTGAGTGTTAAGTGTAAGCCGCTTTAAAGGAGAATGACAAGTGAAGGACCATTCTCTATGCACTCATGAAACCAGGCGGTGTTCATGACTGAAACGAATACAACCGTGAGAACCATAAATGGTTAAGGGTTGATTGTGTGACTTATGTTGTCTAGGTATACAACAAAGTTCGACGGTTCAAAGATATCAATTCTACCGATTAATCGAGTATATCCGATATAAGTTCACTACGGAAAGTTCAAAGGAAAACCTACTTATCCAGATGCAGTCAATCTTCGCTTGTACTTCACACTCGTCCGCGCATTCTTTTATATTATTGCCATTCCCCATTCATGTGGGGGATTGTTGGGTTTTGATATTGGTGAATAGGAAATGATGGGATGAAAAGTGAAGGGAATGTAAAAGGTCCCTTTTGCTTTGGTTAAAGCATTTGTCTCACATAGGAAAAAGAAAGAAAAAGAGAGGTGTATATATTACGTTACACCTTCTCTAGTTGCTCAAAGGGTTGGAGGGGCAAAGACCCCTCGCGCCGTCGTTGTCGTCGCTCGGCTCGGCTCGGCTCGGCTTCGGCTTCGGCTTCGGATTTCAGTACCTCCAACGGCTATAAATTCCAGATTTTTTTCCAGAATTCAATACGAATTTTTCTGCAATCTAACTTTCTCTAAACCTCTCTTCTTCATTCTGTGATATATCGCTGTTGAGTGGTTCGCCGCTACCGGAATTTGGAGTACTACTATTCTGGTAAGATAATCGTTCTATCCTGGGAGGGGATATTCCATCAACCTCGAGTACTGTGAGGGGAATAATTTCCTTAAGGACACACTTTGAACTAAGTGGGCTCGATTATATTCTGAAATTATTTCTGTACTTTTTCTGTTTATTCTCCAGTTTCTGCAGTTTACTGTTTCTCCACTGTTTTTACTAAGTGTTTGCCAGATTTTATTTAAAAGTTATTTAAAACGTATACAGATTATTATTGCTAACAAAGAGCAGAACTCACAAACCTGGAGATGGCTAGCTACGTTATGTCTCGTTAAACCCTCAACTTTCATCAGCTCTAGTATTCGAGAAGGAATGGCTTGATCAATACCAAGTTGCTCTACTGCTTGAACAAACTTCTTGTGTAGTTCAGGTGACCAGTCTACCTGAATCAGAAAGAGAAACCAAACTTATTCCCCTGAATCAATTGATTCAAACTCCCGCCTATGTAGGATAATTTGACCACTGCTCAGTGAACTATAATAGAGGTTGAAATCCCCAACACAAATCTAGCTAGAGTCATATACTGATTGCTATGTTTCATGCACTGTTTGAGAAGTTAAAACTTCGACATAACAAAATGAGGTCCGTATTCATCTTACAGGTGCCATAAGCAGAATCCTGAAAGATCCACTACAATTGATAAATCATAGACAAAATTTGAAGAGGATGTTATACAATGTCCATAAACTTCACAATGCAACAGTTCATAAGGTTAAGTTCATGAATGCGAGAGGAGGAAGATATACGCCACGCCACATCAAATATCTACATCTCGTCCTTTTTCCTTTAAAGAAGAGAAAAATAACAAAAGACCACATGATTGTTGAACTAGAGAAGCAATCACAAAGCATTTTTCAGGCCTTCAAACACAAAAGTGGTCGAGGAACCTACGCAACTAGGAAAAAAATCAAACTGAGGTCAGAAAACAGCATTCTTGTACCTTTGGAGCCAATAGAAAACAAATAATGGCTTTCTTGGACCACAATATTATGGAACTTTGAACACATAATTACCGTCATTATTTTTCTATGAGAAACAGGCACCATTTCTTCCATCTTACCTTCATCTTCTTCTTATTGGTTTTAGTCCCACTTGAACTATGGAGAGCAGATGCTTTACTAGGTTCAGCTGAATGACTACTGCTATTGTCAAGGCAGCTGTTACTTGGTGAAGAGGTAGCAATATCAGCCTCCATCTTTTGATGAGGAGATGAACCATTCTCCTCTTTCAAAATTGTCTGTCCTTGGTGCTCAGGAGGACTTGTTTGGACAGTACTCTCAGCAACTGTATTGTTAAAAGTAGTTTCGACGGATTTAGTGTCCCCATCATGCTCCCCACTATCTTGTTCAGTTGAAAAGATGGTATGATCTTGGCAATCACCATCGTCAACTGACCTCATTCCTTGTTTCAATTGTGGGGTTGATGGAGCAGGGTATTTATCACAGCCTGATGAGAGTTCATTATTGTTGTCTGGTACTGAGGTAAAAGGTTCCGTTTCATTTGAACTTTTGTCATCTGCTGCACTCTTTACTCGCTGTAGCTGTGGCACGGAAACAAGAGATTCTTTTATTGGTTTAAGCGATTCGGGTACATCTTCTTCTCCAGCATTGAATGCCTGCTACAACCAATAAGATCAGGATGTCCTCTCCACTTAAAAAGTGTAATAGTTTGAAAGAATCACAAGGTGACCCAGTAAAGTCTTCGCAACAAACCTTGCGAACTACATGTTGCCAGATATTTTTGAGTTTATCATCTGATAATGGTTTCTGAAGAAACTCGACTGCACCAAGCTGCAATACATCAACACAATCAACTTTTTTTTTACATAATTATTGAAAACAAAGTGCTTCATTTTCTTCATTTTTTTCTTAAAAAGTGCTTCAAATGAAAGCTTGAGCCCCAAATCTCACCGCTATACACTTCATCATTGTGCTAAGGAAATGAATATTTGATGTCACTGCAAGAAGTACGCAAAATGGATTATTAGATATGTTTTAGCTTTTAGAATCTTTAGAGACAAGTACAGTTATCTTTTTTATGTTTATACTAGAGAAGATTTCCCATTCTTGACCCCATAAATGCTCTAAACAATTAACAATGACAGACCAAAAGGAATAAATGGAAACTAAGATCTACCAAAAGAAGCATGGAATCATTCTCAGAAAAAACTTAGAATACATAAATAGGTTATTTTCATTGTGTTACAAGTCAAAATTTAAGATTATAGCACTTGCAACTCTACCAATATCATCATATCTGCAGAAACCAAGTCTAATTGCAATACAGCACTCATTTTCGATATGTATAACACTCACTTATTGTTGGCAGATCTTTGGCACTCTCAAGAAATCGGAGAACTCCATCACTGTTGCCTGCAGTTACCTGAAATGATAGACAAATTCATCGACAATCAGTGTAACACTATGACATATGTTCAATTTTTATTGATCAACTATTGTCAATCGAATATCAATAGGGATGCCTACTGTTTTAGCTGGTATATAATAGCCTAAATTCCCAATTATAACATTTACATGTTAAAATGGAATTATTATTCGAGAATAGATCGATCTGCTGCTTTACACTATATAATATTACTTCAAAGAGCTAGCTCAACTGTATTATTAGAACTTAAACGAGAGACAGTTTCAAGAGAGGGGCAAAAATGAAACTATAGTACCTCCACAATGGCAACATGAAAGCACTCAGATTTGTTTGAGATTGCAGACAAAGCTTCATTCTCATTGCAGAATGAGTAAACTGCAAAAAAAAAGAAATTTCACGAAGATTTACGAATAGATACAAATCCTTGACCTCTTCAAAAGCAGAAAATATAGCAAAAGAAACGGTGAAAAATAACACAAAAAATTTGGGACAAATAATAAGCTAAGGACTTGAGCAAAGTATCATCCTAGCCATACAAAAAGTTGAAGCCTCAACTATAACTCTCAACAGTTAAAGAACGAAGAATGAAAAACATTAGTATTAATTAAAATTTACACCAGTAATTCAGAGTATTCTGCAGTGAATTACTCAATGTTTGCTAATGTGAAGCAACTAACTGCCCCAAATTTTGGAACAGCACAAAAATAGATTAGACTTGCAAGAACCATAGAAAGAAAGTTTAAATGCTATCCTGTTATAGGACAGTATGCAGCATTTCAGGAAAAGGGTAAAACAAAAAGCATGAATCACTTAAATGCTTTTCATCTTAAAATAGAAAAGATGGAACAGGACACTCTATTTTCCCTCAGTAACAAATGCAAAGGAATTTCCATATGAAACCTAAAACTAGAAGGCACAATTAACATGGAAAACAGAATGCAAGTAATTGACCAAAAAATTATGTTACTAAAAAGGGATGAACAAGAAAGGGTAAACACCAGGTGCGAGTAAGTATTTTTCGAAGACTGTGCTACAACTAACCTATGTAATCCAATTTCTCAAGCCTTGATCTCATCTCTGAAGCAGAATTGCAGTCTTCATCAAGAAGTAGGACTTTAAGCCCCTTTGGAAAATCTTTCCAACCCAATAATTGATCATCCTCAGCACAAATCATTTCTAAAATGGCATCTTTTTCAGTCAGCCAAACTAGAGCTTCCAAAACAATCTGCACACACCCCAAATGAATTCTCCTCGGATTTAAAATCTCTTTAGTTAGCCATAAGTTTCAGCTAAATTGTTCAAAAGTGGTACAATAAACAACAATCTTTAGAAACCACTCTTAAACCTCACAGCTAGTTTAATTCATAATGATAATATATAAGTCTCAGAAAAAAGAGGAAAAAAATATATTAAAGATCAATGCCTCTTCTCCTACCCACCTTTTCAAGATTTAACATTTAACATTATTTAACCAAAAACCAAAGAGGCAATTAAAAAGACTATGCTTTTAGCTTTAGGCATAGGGTATAGCCAACATTAAGCAACAAAAAATTAACAAAACGCCACGTGAGAGATCTTCAATATATTAACATAAAAAGACAAAAGTAAATAAAAACCATGTGAATACAGAAACATCACAATTCCAAGAACACCTGAGAGTTTTAAACTTGACGAAGAAAAAGAAGAAAAACAAAAAAAGAAAGGAAAAACCTTAGACAAATGGATAAACGTGGAGAGTTCTTAACTTATTCTCCTTGATGCATGAACGTGTGAATAATTCTACCGATATAATGCATGTAAAAAAGCAAGCAAATTCAATTGTACATAAGTAGTAAGTAGTATTATTATATACCCAATATCTCTTGGGAAACGAAGAAGACTAGCTCATTAGTTCTTTTTCTTTTTCTAAACTTCTTATTAGAGTCATTTCTTGATTGTATCTACCTGGGTAGAAATAAACAAGCGGGGGGGGGGGG
>MCJB01049037.1:5669-42754 GCA_002018475.1 Nicotiana obtusifolia
CTCCGAGATCGTATTGAAAAACGGTTTGAAGCATTGGAAACTAGACTCATATACCTTTAATTTGGTAGGTAGATCACCCCGTAATTCCTTGTAATTTGGGAGAAAATTGCAGAAATATTTTACCTATCGTTTAAGTAAAATTGTGAACCTAAGTTGCAACAACTTTTGTCGACTTTTGTTTCATAACTCGTTTGACTTCAAGACTTATGAAACGGATATCATATCATTCAAATACCTTAAAACATGACATATTGGTAATGTTAAACACCTCTCGATTTTCCCAAAAACGCGAGTTACAACATCCTTAACTCGTTTATCCTCTAATACTTGTTAATCGCCCTTATACACCTTTGCATCGTTTAGGACCAATAGGACTAAACTCTTATTGTCTCAAAGGTAATTCTCTTCTCGAACCAAGGTAGACTATCTTACGGTGTAATATAACACGTACTAATATGGGTTATAACAAAACCAATTCGGGTGGGGAGGGGGAGGGGGATGGGATGTTACAATAATTTAAGTATAGCGCATGCATAGTAAGCATTATATATTTAGCGCCTATTATGTATGCGCTATACCCATATGAATTATTGGTGGTCCGTTAAGTGTAGAACAATTATTGGTGCGACAGAACATTATGTATATAGCGCGGTTATTCACCGCGTTATACCTTAACGGACTAACGAGCCGTTAAGGTATAGCGCGGTGAATAACCGCGTTATATATAAAATTGTACTCAATTTTTTTTTACCTATTTGTTTCGTTTGAGTCCAAAAGAATCACACTTTGGTTTCGGATGAAGGGAAGATATATGGTGTGAATTGAACATTACACTGGAAATGGTATGATCATTTTTTAATTTTTGAACTACTTTTTTAACTATAAAAAAAATGTTATAAAATATTTAATTATGGTAGATGTTCATAATTTCTAAAGGAGTAATATCTACTACTCTTCTTCATTATCTCCATAAATCCCACAACTCTAATATTTATGATTGTAACTCCCATTTTTCTATATATGTATAGGGTAAAATTGGTTTTATTAAATGACCAAATGATAGCGTAGCACGTGAACCAGAGACAAGCGGAAGACAAATCAGGTAAGAACCAAAGATCGGGAACAATAGATACAGTTAGTATCAAATTGACCCCAAAGGAAGCATAATCGACGAGAGCTGGTCGAATATTTGTCACCAAATGGCGTTAGGCAGCTGTCGCAAAGAATTTTGGTATTCAAGGCTTGCTGTTACACATTCTTCGATGGCCCCATGTATTGTCATTTAAGAGGGGCTTGATCCTATGATCGTGTTTTCTAAGTATAACTATAAATAGTGGTTTCAACAACCATTGTAAGGACACGAAATCTCTGGCAAAACTTATGCTATATTCTATTCTCAAGCTACACAATATATTTTTACTTTCTGTTTTATAATGCTCTTATTTCTATCCTCAAAGACATCTCTCCCAAAGCCAGACCTGCTATTTCCTTCGATTTTTACGCTAAGTCTTCTTTTTAATCTTATTTGTTTATCATTTTTGGGTCAAATAAGTTCGCTTGTCTATAAACCACGTAAAAAATTCAACTGTACCTTTTTACGAGTAAACAGTTTGGCGCCCACTGTGATGCTTAAAAAGTTGCATAATTGAGTTGATCCTTGTACCTATTACTAACTCGTTTGATTCTTTGTTTCATAGCAAAAATAAAAAAATGGCGGCTAACGATGTCAACATCGCACACAACGTTGAGACGCACGAAAATCAGCCTCAATATGAGGATTCAATGAGTCACACCCGCAACGAGGGGGACGTGGCAACTCTAGTCCATGGCGGACAATATCCCCGACATGTACGAGAGTCAACTCCCAATGATGCGGAGGATGAACACATTGTGGAAACGGTAAGGATCTTGATAGAGCAACAAAAAGCTATCATGGACCATCTCTCAAGGCAGGACCAAGTCATGACGGAATTGAAGTAGGCGTTATCAGGTACTTCCAATAACATAAATGGAAGAGGCCCAGCTACTCCCAGTGCTCCTGCAAATCAAATTTCTCAAAGAGTCGATAACAACACCCCCGAGGGATGAGGTCGGTTTCGATGGAGCCAGGAGTACGGGCAACGGATCTGATAACAGTAACGGTAATGATCCCTTCAAAACTGAACTCATGAGATTCATGAGAGAAATGAATGAGTGGATGAATCAGAACAAGAAAGGAGTTTCATGCCCGAATGGACCAGATTTCGGGCGCACCACCAGTATTGAAGGGCCCAGATTCAGAGGAGTACACCTAGTTATCGTTCAAGTTGAGCGTAATACCGGAATTGATTTTGAAACTTTCAAGATGCCGGACATACCAAAGTACGGTTAGACATCGGATCCTCAGGAGCACATCACGACTTATACAACGGAGGTAAAAGAAAACGACTTGGCCCAACATGAGATTGAGTCGGTTCTGCTGAAGAAATTCGGAGAAACCCTCGCGAAAGGGGCCTTGACATGGTATTCACTCCTACCCTAGCGCTCAATAGATTCTTTTGAAATGCTCGCATATTCTTTCATTAAGACACATGCCGGGTCCAGGAAGGTTCAAGCCCAGAAGGCGGATATATTTAGAATCGCAAAGGAGAGCTCGAATTATTATGGGAGTTCGTTATTAGATTTTAAAAAGGAAGGATGCTACTAACGGCCGTACCGGACGAGTGGGCAGCAGAGGCATTCCCTAAGGGTTTGAATCCAGAAGCTCCGACGCCTTCTGAAAACTGAAGGAAAGACTGCTCGAATTTTAGGCAACCACATGGGTGGATGTCCACAATTGCTATGAATCAAAGATAAGGATCGAAGATGATAAGCTCGGGTTCCCCGCATCAACTAAGGGGCGAGACCGAGACAAGAACCGAGATAAGTTCAAAAATGATATTTGATAGTGATCTTCTAAAATCCTCTTCTTGCCTTACGAGAGAGCCGAGGGACATGGCAACAAAGGGTTCC
Source organism: Nicotiana obtusifolia (assembly GCA_002018475.1). NCBI lineage: Eukaryota > Viridiplantae > Streptophyta > Magnoliopsida > Solanales > Solanaceae > Nicotiana > Nicotiana obtusifolia. The sequence goes on from MCJB01049037.1 coordinate 8,661, forward strand.
GGTCTTCCGATAGGTTCACACCCGAAAGAAGAACTGACCGTGGCCGGAACAACAGCTCGCTGGAAGAAATAATTTCATATCCCGAGATTCCTCATATCCCCGGTTGTTAGATTATAATTTCAACACCAGTGTAGTGGAGCTGGTATCGGCGATGAGGTATATCAAAGAGGCTCGATTTTCGAAGCCAATCAGATCCGATCTTAGTTAGAGGGATCCTAACTTATGGTGTGAATACCATAGGACTCACTGCCACACAAATGGGGACTGCCGGCATCTACGCGAGGAGGTGGCAACACTGTTGAAGAACGGCCATCTCAGGGAGAGACCGAGCTAAGAACAATTATGGCCGCTACCGGAACAACGCAGAACACTCGAAGGCAGGAGAAGACCCTCTTCGGTTGATTATCAACATGATTTTCAGAGGGAATGAAAACAATGGCGTAACCTTCTCGGCGGCTAAGGAGATAAAGGTATCGGTGATTCACAGCAAGAGATTCGGGGAAGTCGCCGAGGACGACATCACCTTCACGGAGAAAGACGCTGACGGACTTCTTCTACCGCACCCTGGTAATTTCTCTTAATGTTCTAGATTTCAAGATTAAATGCATTTTGGTTGACCCAGGAAGTTTATCAAACATCATTCAATGGAGGGTGCCGGAACAATCCAAATTAACCGAAAGCATCATTCTGGCAACAAAGCTCCTTGCCGGGTTCAACTTGGCAAGTGTGACAACCCGAGGAGAGATCCTGCTGACCACGGATGCCGAAGGAGCCACAAAGACCACCTTATTTGAAGTGATGGATGGTGATATAGGCTACGACATAATTCTCGGTAGGTCATGGTTACATGAAATGAAGGCCGTACCATCAACATATCACCAACTACTGAAATTCCCGACCCTAGAGGGAATCAACCAAATAAGAGGAGATCAACTGGCCACATTGCAGTTTCAATTTTCAGCAGTAAAGGGAAAGAACCTGGCAGACAACAATTACAGGAACCGACGCATGCTCACGATCTGAGCGAAGATGATGAAGGCGAGGAGTCGTCGGAATCCCAACAGGTACCGAGGTACTTTCAGGTACCGAAAGAGACAAACACGATCAAGTTCACGACAGAAGAACTCGAACAAGTGGCTTTGTTTGAGGATTTATTGGAGACAAAATTTCACCTGGGAACAAGACTCAATCTCGAGCTTAGATCAGGATTTATTCATTTTCTTAAAACTAATGTTGATTGTTTCACATGGTCGCACTCGGATATGACAGGTATCCCACTAGAGGTGGTTGTGCATAAGCTAAGCCTGGACCCAAGCGTCCCTCAAGTAAGGAAAATGAAACGCCCGATTTACGAGTTTAGAAACAGGTTTGTTAAAGAAGAGGTAACTCAATTACTTGACATCACTTCGATCGGGGAGATAAAGTATCCCGAATGGTTAGATAATGTAGTTGTAGTTCCAAAAAGAATAGCAAGTTTTAAATATGTGTAGATTATAAAGACTTGAATAGGGCGTGCCCTAAAGACTTGTTCCTGTTGCCAAACATTAATAAAATTATTGATGCAACGGACGGGCACGAGTTAATAAGTTTCCTCGATGCCTATTCCGAGTACAATCAAATCAAGATGAACCCGGAAGATCAGGAAAAAGCTTCGTTCATAACAAACTTTGGCACATATTGTTACAATGTGATGCTCTTCGGGCTTCAAAACGCTGGAGCCACTTATTAGAGGTTCGTAAAAAAGATGTTCAAGAAACAAATAGGAAAAATGATGGAAGTGTATATAGATGGCATGTTGGTCAAGTCTTTGAAAGAAGGTGATCATTTGAAACACTTCCAGGAAACCTTTGATATCTTGAGAAAGCATAACATGAAGCTCAACTGAAAAAATGCGCGTTTAGGGTTGGCTCTGGTAATTTCTTCGGTTTCTTAGTTTCACAAAGGGGGACCATGGTAAATCCCGATAAGATCAATGCTATGGAGGACATACCAGACCAGCTGACAAGCATAAAAGAAGTCCAAAGGTTAAATGGAAGATTGGCCGCTCTAAGCAGGTTCATCTCACGATCCTCGAAAAAACGTCATCACTTCTTCTCACTTCTGAAGAAGAAGAACAATTTCGAATAGACTCCAGAATGTCAATAGGACTTAAAAGACCTGAAACGTTATCCATAAAGACCCCATGTTACTATCAAAATTGGGGGAAGGAGAAAAATTGCTAATATACATGGCGGTCTCGGAAGTAGCAGTAAGTGCCGTTCTAGTCTGGGAGGATGAAGGTACACAATTTCCTGTTTGTTATGTTAGTAAAATTTTGTTAGGATAGGATACTCGTTATTCGCACCTCGAAAAATATGCCTTAGCTCTTGTAGTCGCCTCTCGAAATCTTAGGCCGTATTCAATGCCACCCGATAGCCGCTGTGATGACATTCCCTTTGCGGAACGTTCTTCACAAGCTTGAATTGTCAGGTTGGTTGGCCAAGTGGGCAGTCAAAATTAGTGAGTTCGATATTGAATACAAGCCTAGGATTGCAATCAAATCACAAGTTTTGGCCGACTTTGTGGCCAACTTCAGTCCCGGGTTATTGCCCCTGCTTCTAAAGAAGAGGTACTAGTGTTAGAAATGACATTAGGAATTTGGACCTTGTTCATAGACAGAGCTTCTAGTGTGAAAGGATCCGGGCTCAAGGTGGTCCTAATCACGCTTTCAGAAACCCTGAGACAGGCCATAAAAATTGTTTTGTTAACTAACAATGAAGCTGAGTATGAACTCCCGAGGGAAGAGAACGTAGAAGGAGATGCATTGGCCAATTTGGGGTTGTCCACGGAGCTGAAAGGATTCCGGCACTATCGTTCAACTTATGCATTCGATACTGGATGTGGACGGCTATTGTGAAGTACATACAACCAACCTAGTTAGGGATTGGAGGAATGAGTTTATCGATTATCTTCAGCATGGCAAGCTGCACGAAGACCTGAATGCATCCTGAGCACTACGCACCAAAGCGGCTTGCTACAGCCTTTTGGGCAAATAGTTATATAGGAGATCGTTCCAAGGCCCGTTGGCCCGATGTCTAGGAGCCTTGGAGGCAAACTACGTAACGAGAGGTCCATGAAGGAATTTATGGAAACCATTTCAGTGCAGATTAGTTGGTGCTAAAGCCGACTATGGCAGGATATTATTGGCCTCGGATGGAGCAAGACGCAAAGGCGTTCATTTAGAAATGCAACAAGTGTCACCACCATGCACAATTAGTACATCTGACCAGCGGAGCTCTTGCATTCTGTATTGTCCCTATTGCCATTCATGAAATAGGGGATGTATGTAGTTGGGCTGCTGCTAGTGGGTCCCGTAAAGGTAAGATTCCTTTTTATTTTAACTGATTACTTCATTAGATGGGTTGAAGCAGGTCCTTACCAAAAGATCAATGAGCGCGAAATAGTCGACTTCCTATGGAAAAACATAATTTGCCGGTTCAGAGTACCGAAGGAGATCGCCTGTGATAACGGACCACAATTCATAGGCTCTAAAGTAACAAAATTTCTCGAAGACCTGAAAATCAAAAGGATTTCATCCTTGCCATACCATTTGATCGCTAATGGACAAGCGGAATCAACCAATAAGGTGATTATTCAAAACCTAAAAAAGGGTTAGAATTGGCTAAAGGCAAGTGGAATATGGTTCTTCCAAACAGATGAAGAAGCAAAATAATGAGGAATTGCTGGTAAAGCTGGAATTGCTTGATGATTTCAAGGACTTGACACATATAAGAATGATGGCCTAGAAGAAGAGGATGGAAAGGTACTATAACCGGAGGGCCAATCTTCGCTACTTTAAAGTAGGATACTTGGTTTTGAGGAAAGTGACTCAAAACACTTGGGAAATCAACGTTGGGAAGCTGGTTATGACGTGGGAAGGCCCCTACCAAGCTTCATCTGTCATCGTTAAAGGATCATATGAGCTGGAGAATCAAGATGGAGCAAAATTTCCCAGCAACTGGAACATGACTCACCTCAAGAAGTACTATTGCTGATGGATCCTGCCTATACTGGAAGTATGTGCTGCACTCTTTTTTTCTTCAACCAGTTTTTGTACCAATAGGGTTTTTCTGGCAAGGTTTTTAACGAGATAGCAACGGAACACATACTACGAAGGAAACATTATTAGCAAAGTTAAGACCTTTAAATGACAAGGCATTAAAACAACAAGTCACTATGGGATGATTAAATAATCTTTGGCTCGTTGGCAAAGTTCGTAACGGGAAACAAAGCTTGCTATCAAATCAAAGATTATTCAACCGTTCACAAGTGTTTTTCCTCAAAGGAGCAAGACTTTCAGTGTTCAATTCGCATACTTCGCATACAAACACTGGGGTGGGTGGAATAATATGAGAATACGACAATGTGATTTCCACGAAAACCAGGACTACAAGACCCGGGAATAATAATGTCTCCTTGGGACTGGGGACTGCACAACTAGCCTAGTAGAAACAAGTTGTACAAGTTAGCTACATGTATTGGCAATTTCTTTTTTCAGCAAACGAATGCTTATGTACTTTTGAAGATAGAAGGAATAAAATGAAGTCCTTTTATTTTTTATCTTGTTTCGTGTCCAAACGATGAATTGATTTTATCATTTTGAAAGTTAACTAAAAACTTCAAATTCTTGTGCAAGAATGAACAGGAGACGTCCTTTTCAAGAGCATCGTAAACATAGGAGGGCCCTATCTTATGAAACCTTCATAGTAAAGGGTTAGTTCCGGAAGAGTTTATACCCGGAACCCAAAAGCTATTGGAAGAAAATACATTCTAAGCCTTATCTGATTCGACACAAAAAGAATGAACTTTGTGCAATACTTGAACAAAAGATTTTCGTTATTTATAAAACATTCCAAACGGCATAAGTGCAAAGGTACAAAGGGAGAACAACAAAAGAAAAAAAAGGAAAAATCTAAACTTCATCGCCACCGGAACTCGGGGAAGAGAGGCATCTACGCCCTCCCCGGGAGAAGTAGGCGGATCTGACACCAGTGCAATTTCCTGGCCTTTATCATCATTCGCTTCAAATTCCTACTCGATTCTCGAACACTCGAAACCAATACTCGAAGTGTCAGTTGCGTAACTTTTAGCCGGGAGACGTTCTCGAGCAATTAACTCCAGCACTCAGGTCTTCGCGATTTCATAATCAATATCAATGACCCCCGCTTTGGCCTCCTCCGAAGTTTTCCTCCTCATATCATACATAGAGTATGTTTATTCAAAGAAGAGAGAATCCCTTTGGTGTTGGAGTTTTGTCTTAAGTCTGTCAACCTCGGCCAAAAGGCCATCCCGCTTGGTTCTTGTGGCGCCAAGGCTAAGATCAAGATCACGGAGTGTACATATGTGAACCCAGTTTTGCTCCATGATCTTCTTATACCTCTCCTACATTCGAACCTGCTTTTCCTCGGTAGTAGTAGCCTCTTTGGCTTTGGAGTTCAAGTCTGCCTCCAAATTATTCACTCGTTCAATGGAGGTAGACTCGCGTTCGGCAGCAATGAGCATAATTTTTAGCTGAGAGGCTTCTTGGTTAAGTTCCATCACTTCCTGCTCGCTTAGTTGCAACCGGGCTCAAGCTCACTTGTCTGATCAGTCTTTGCCTCCACCACCAAGAGGCGAGCAGCGAGTTGGTCCCTGTTAGTCAACAAGTGATACTGCTCGGACATGCGTCCTTCTTTATCAAGGATCAATTGCTGAAGGCCCTCAGACACAAGGAAGTTGGCCTACAAAACATATTTCCAAGTTACAATTAGAATGGATGTAAAGAACATGCAGTAAGAGAACAAGTACGATACTGCTACCGCATTATGTATAGCGTTATTCAACATACACTCCCCTGAAAGTGTATTTTCAGGAGTATATTTTCTTATCTTTCTCTGATGCCAATTGACGAGCTTGAAACACACACTTAAACTATGCTCGGTAGTCAAAGATAGTATAGTATAATATCGTCTCCACAAGGATGGAAGTTAAAATAATATTTTCGTAGTTTCTAGCTTGATTGCTATCCAGGAGAATCAACAATCGAGATTTATCTGATTAATAACTAATTATCTAAGAATCTAAAACTATTGACTAATGACTATTGAAACAAGGAATAAGCAAGGAAGTTATCAGTGAGAGAAAATAGAGGTTGATAGGATAGGTGCAACATAACTGTTTGGGATCTAACTCTAGTGAGTCTCTCGAATTCACTCAATTATTAGTTCAACCATTCAGCAAAAACTCCTCTCTCGATTAAGCTTTAACTTCACAAGATGAACCAATTTAAGCACGTGAAGATATGTAAGAATGCGTAGTGGATTGGTCTTTAGGAAAACCTCGGTCGATTATTCTCCTAACTAGGTTTAATTAATAATTCAACTAGCCTCTTTCGATTACTAAGAAGAATTAATGAACTCAACCAACAGTATAATGCAAAGATATCACAAGTTATGCCTCTCTCGATTACACGAACAAGTGAATACAAATGCAACAATTAAATCATCCAAAATGCTTCAATACATAAGACTAGAGTTATAATCCACAACAATCACCAAAACACCAAATTCATCAAACCCTAATGAGAACTACTCCATAGATATGGAACAATTCATCACAGATATAGTTAAAGTAATGAAAAACATAAATTCGATCCAAACTCGGGTTTTGAGTGAGGAAGGAATGATGAAATCCTTGTGCTCGTGTCTTCCAACTCCTCCTTAGCCTCCTTAGGTCGAATATGTGTCAAAAGTCCTGCAACTAACATTTTTCCATGTACATTCAGACCTCTCTACAACAACATCCTTATATAACAACACTTCTCTATAAAAGCCAAATTTTCCCGCAACTAAATCTCATGTTATATTATAATATATGTTTTCTATAATAACAATTTGATGCAACATCCAAAAATATTCGGAACAAACGAGGCTGTTATAGAGAGGTTTAACTGTCTTTATTCCAAGTAGGGTTGGGCCCAGAAGAAATCACCTTTTCCTAGCCGAAATTAGATTTTCACTCTGTAAAAATTGCACAGTCGTGCCGCATGGGGTGACGCACCATGCGGGGCATTAGTGGGAAATCCAGAGAGCTAGTTCTAACTGGCAGCAAAGAAATGGGCAGCTGCGGCGCGCCACGTGCCGCCCTATGCGTCGCCCCATGCGCCGCGTTTGTGGACTTTTCTCAGAGTACGGATTGAATCTCGATTTTTGACGTCCAGACTTGGTCCTCGACCCTTGAACACGATTCTTGCTTAATTTCTTGGGCTTTTACTCAGACTTCAAAGCTCCAAATCAGTCGAATTATCTCCATAACATATACGTCACCCGAAATCACTCCTACAAGACATAAAACACACAATTAGTGCAAAACACTATCAATTAAAGCTCAAAATGTATAAAGTGCAGTGAATTAGAGTGCAATAAGCGACTAAAATATGTAATTAAAGCCTACCATTAACACCCCACACTTAAACTATTGCTCCTCCTCAAGCAATCAAACTACACTTCACATAGATACGACCTTTGTTTCAACAACTCTCATAACTCATCACACCAAGAATAATTAAAATAGATTAAGCAGAATACCGCTACATCCTAGCCTCAAAATTTGACTCAAAAGCACCACGCAATTTTCAAAACCCGCTCACTTAATCTAACATAGAGGTCAATGACATTACCTTTCCTTCATGAATCAAGTGCCCTCACACAACAATAGAGAGTAGTTCCACACACAATAAAGATTAAGAACAGTTAGGAACTTAAGATAAAAAGAATTCGCTCACTCTCAGATAAAACATCCATATGCCACAAAAGACGTACCATAGGCTTTTTCATAATGTACTACTCTACTAATTGAGCTCATTCGGTCAAGGATCAAATAGGACTTCAGTTAGTTGTAATGTAGGCTACGAAACGGGTAGGATACATTTAGATATAAATGTGACTACACCTCCCTAAGCACTTTAATAGATACATTTCATTGTTCAAAACCTCACTCTTATGTCAAACCATAACTTCACCTTCACATTAATATACATTAACTCCTTACTTCTTTAAGCACAATTACATCAAGAGTCACCACTATCAAAGAATATTTTGCACAACAATACAATATTTTTTCCTTTTCTCTTTCAATTCAAGTGGCTCTTACTTTTTCAATATATTGCACTTTTCTCCTTATTTCATTAGTTCCACTCAAAAGCCAAACCAACCACCCCACACTTCAACTTTTACAAAGTTCATAACAAATTCAAGTGCTCACGAGAGGTACAAGGTTCAAATAGATGGTCAATTCGAACAAATGGGTAAAGATTGTAATGTGGTTGCCAAAGAAACAAGTTTACATGCTTAACGAGGTTAACTAAGACACATAACAATTAGGTGGGCAAAAGCTTATAACTGGCTCAACAAGGAAACACCTAAATCACTTCTAAAACTGAACAAAACTACTATTTCGCTTTGCAAACACATGGGGCAAGTTCTAGACATCAAATGCAATGCACAGAATACCACAAAACCTCACACCCACATGGCACATAACTCACTCAAGATTGGACTATCAAGACAATCTAGTCAAAGCAGTTAACCAAAGTTAAGATCATACAATTTAAGGTACTTATACAAGAGTCAAAAACTGAGTCTAAGCGTCACAACTAAAGCACTTACTATTCTCAAGGCATAATAAAATAAAGAGATATTGCTTTCAATTCAAATCACCGCACACGGTTTCCTACTATTCTACAAAACAAAAAACTAACTACACCCAGTTCAAACAAAACCTTTAGAAAAGAACCGCGGCACAAGAAAAACCAAGGAAAAATTAATACACTACCTACAAAAGAAAATATTTTTGTCTTTTTCTTTCGACATTAATCCCTCAAGAAACCCGTCGAATGATATCCATCGTCAGGAAAATCGAAATTTTTTCAACTTTTTATGTTTTTTTTCAATGTCTAACTGCTACAACTACCAAAACTAACACATACACATACAATATAAAAATATCCCCCACCCCACACTTTAAGTTGTGGCATGTCCCCATGACGTACGATTAGAAAGCATAAGATGAAGGAAACTTCCCCGAACATCTAGTCGGGGTCTGAGTCGAAGTAGGGCTCCGTTCCTCGCCTTCGAACTAGTGTGCACATCCATGAAAACAACTTCTTCTTAGCCTTCTTGGTATACACCCCACACTTATCTTTCTCACTCAGTGCAGCCTTCTCTATCACGCCCTTCACTTTCCACTCAGCACTTGCAGATCATATCAAAAGTCACCGTCTCCTCACCCACTCTAAGCATGAGTCTCCTCTCGTTTATATCTAATATGGCTCTACTCGTTGCTAAGAATGGTCTTCCTAGGATGAGGGGGACCTCCTTGTTTTTCTCCATTTTCACCACTATAAAATCTACAGGAAATATGAACTTATCCACCGGAACTAACACATCTTCCACTATCCCCTCGGGTATCAAAGTCGTTTGGTATGCCAGCTGCAATGATTTTGGCACCGACCTTATCTCTCCAATCTCCTTCTCAAGTTTCCAGTAAATAGATAGAGGCATTAAGTTAATTGAGGCACCAGAATAATATAAAGACTTATCAAATTTTATAGCACCTAAAGAGAAGGTATAGTAAAATTTCTTGGATCTCCACACTTTTGTGGGAGTTTATTTTGCAATATCGCGCGGCAATTCTCTGTGAGCTTGACCACTAAGGTCTCTTCTATCTTCCTCTTCTTTGTCAGGATTTCCTTCAAGAATTTGGCATAAGCAGGCATTTATGAGAGCAATTCTGTAAATGGTAAATTTACATGAACCTGTTTCACCACATCGAGAAATCTCGCAAACTGCTTGTCCAGCTTTTCTCTACTTTGCTTTTGAGGGAAAGGTAAAGCAAGCGTATGCTTACTCTCATCATGTTCCTCCCTTCTTGAAGATTCTCCCTTCTTCTTCTTCTTCTTCTTCTTCTTCTTCTTAGTTTTCGCGGGCCTTTCATCTTTTTATCAGCAAAATTCTTCAGCTGCCCCCCTCTTTCTTTTTCAAGTATCACATCCTTTTGGATCGGGGTGTGATCTTTCAATACTTGCCTACTTCTCAAGGTTACAATATTTACTGTTTCTTTGGGATTCTTTTCAGTGTCAGTGGGGAAAGTACCAAGAACCCTCTCAGATTATATTATTGCAATCTGTCCTACTTGTCTCTCCTAGTTTTGAAGACCAGTGCCCAATTCTTTGATAGCTGCTCCATGAGCGTCCAACCTCTCATCTGTCTTGATAATGAGAGCCTTCATTAAATCTTCTAGCTCCAGGCTGAACGGGCCGTTGAGGCTAAAATTGTTGCCTCTGCTAATTTTGGTATGTTAGAGCTCCTTGTCCCTAGGGTCTAGAGTTATTTTATTGCCAAGCATTCGCAGTACCTCCAGGTGAACTCCATGAAAAGCTGGGGTGCCTTTGACCCATTGCATTAAAATTATAGTTCCCCACAACATTTACTTCCTCAGTTGAGGCTTGACACTCATGAGTAGGGTGTCCTATTCCACATATACCGCAAGCTGCGTGAGGCTCACTTTGTATCAAGGCTAAGGTCAGCTTCCTTATCTCTTTGGCAATAGCATCAAGCTAAACTTGCAGATGTGTTGGCATCAACTTGGTGAACAACAGTTGATCTTTTTCTCCCAGCACTCTCAAAGGGCCACTGGTTTGCATAGTCAGATAACTCATTAAGAATTGTGACTATCTCCTCTAGAGTCTTCTTCATCAACGGGCCTCCAGCTGCATTGCTCAATGTTCTACGTGAGGCTAGTGTCAATCCATCCCAAAAGTCCTGGAGTTTCATTCAGAGTTCAATTATGCTATGTTGAGACTTTCAAACAATCTCCTTAAACCTCTCACATGCTTCAAAAGCAGTTTCAGTATCTTTCTGGAAGAAGTTATGGATTTCTCTTCTAAACTTGCCCGTTTTAGTTGAGGAGAAATATTTATCAAGGAATTTTCTGGTCATCTCCTCCCACGTTCTAATTGATCCCGTGAGCAAGCTTCGAAGCTATTGCTTAGCATCATCTTTGAGTGTGAAGGGGAATGCCGTTAAGTATGCTGCATCTTGTGACACAGCATTGTATTGAAAGATGTTCATAATCTCCTCGAAGTCTACTAGATGTGTATTTGGATCTTCGTTTGACTTCTCTCTGAAGACACAACAGTTTTGAAGAGTTTGAAGCAATCCTTGCTTCAATTCAAAATTATTTGCTGCAATTGGGGGTGGTCTAACACTTGACAAACCTTGATTGTGGACCGGTCTGGCATAATTGCCAAGTGGTCTCCCAGGCATTGGAGCTATATTTTCGAACTGGTCTGCCCCCAAGGGTTGATTTTGAGCAATTCTCCGACCCCTCTCTTCTTCATAGATAATCTGTGCATCTCTAATAGCTACTTCCTCAGCATCTCGTGTAGCCTGTTCTCTTTGATGGGTTGCCTCTCTTGCAGCCAAATCCACATTATCATCACCATTTCCAGCCATACTTTCTTTGGTTGAGGATTGGCCAACCTTTGCTAACGTCTCGATGAGATTTCTTTCCTTCCTCAACTATCGTAGTTGTTTTTCAATTTTTGGCTCGTATGTTAGCACTTCTTTCGCAGAAGCTCGAGCCATGCACCAACCTTAACCTGTAACCTGCACACAGTGAAAGAACACCAAATGTAAAAAGGGAAAAATAAAATAAAATAAAAAGAAAAAAAGAATTCATGAATTAGCACTACAAACTATTAAAAACACAATTGATTTCCACTCCCCGGCAACGACGCCAAAATTTGACAGGCTCGAAATACTCACTTCAATTATGCTCGCTAGTTTAAGATAATTTAGTATAATATCGTCTCCATAGGGATTGGAGTTAATCAGTATTTTCGTAGTTTCAAGCTTGATTGCTATCTAGGAGAATCAACAATCGAGATTTATATGATTAATAACTAAAATCAGTTAAGAATCTAAAACTATTGACAAATGACTGTCGTAACAAAGAAGAAGCAAGGAAGTTATCAGTGGGAAAAAATAGGGGTTGATAGGATAGGTGCAAGATAACTGCTTGGTATCTAACTCTACATAATTTACTTCTGATGTTTAAGTGAGTCTCTTGAATTCACTCAATTATTAGTCAATCGTTCAGCAAAAACTCCTCTCTCGATTAAGTCTTAACCTCACAACACGAGCCAATTTAAGCACGTGAAGATATGCAAGAATGCATAGTGGATTGGTTTTTAGGAAAACCTCTTTCAATTATTCTCCTGACTAGGTTTAATCAATAACTTAACTAGCCTCTTTCGATTACTAAGAAGAATTAATGAGCTCTAACAACAATATAATGCAAAGATATCACATGTTATGTCTCTCTCGATCATAAGAATCAGTGAATATAGATGCAACAATTAAATCATCCAAAACGCTTCAATACATAAGACTAGAGTTATAATCCACAAACAATAACCAAAACACCAAATCCATCAAACCCTAAAGAGAACTACTCCATAGATAGGAACAATTCATCACAGAAATAGTTAAAGTAATGGACAACATAAATTCAATTCAAACTTGAGTTTTGAGTGAGGAAGGAATGATGAAATCCTTGTGCTCGTATTCTTCCAACTCCTCATTAGCCTTCTTAGGTCGAATACGTGTCAAAAGTCCTGGAAATAATATTTTTCCATGTATTTATACCTAGTAGGGTCGGGCCCAAACAAAATCACCTTTTCTGAGCTGAAAATGGATTTTCACTTTGTAAATATTGCACAGGCGTTGCGCCATGCAGGGAATTAGTAGGGAAATCCAGAGAGCTAGTTCTGACAAGCAGCTGAGAAATGGGTAGCCGTAGCGTGCCACGCGCCACACTTGTGGACTTTTCTTAGAGTACGGATTGAATCTCAATTTTTGACGTCCAGACTTGGTCCTCAACCCACGAACAGGATCTCAGCTTAATCCCTTGGGCTTTTACTCAGACTTTAAATCTCCAAATCACTCGAATTAGCTCCATAACATCTACATCACCCTGAATCATTCTTACAAGACATAAAACACAATTAGTGCAAAACACTATCAATTAAAGATCAAAAACGAATAAAGTGCAATGACTTAGAGTACAATAAGCGACTAAAATATGTAATCATAGCCTACCATCACCGATGACTTCAAGTAGTAGGCAAGCTCTACTGGCCTGGGCAACATGACACCCCTTTGAAACGGAGAGAGTGACACTCCTCCTCCCTCGGGGATCTAGAGAAGGGGTATAATTGTTCTAAATTTTTGTGATCGGGAAATTGGGAAGGGGAAAGTAGCTCATCTCGAACATCTAGGACCGGTCGAGGAGATGCAGCAGTTGCTGGTGATGAAGGCACAATCAGTGTGGAGGGGGATGAAGCTGGTGGTGTTGTAGGTTGAGAAGCAAATACGACAGAGGCAGTGTTGATTATTGGTTGCTCATCAACCAAAGGCAGAAGAGGCCCAGTTTCCGACCTCACAGGACCAAAAACAACAACTACGACTGGAAAGCGAGAATCGACATTCTCTACTAACTCCATTTCTCCCCAAAGAACTCGAACCTCACCCTCGGTTGGGGTTCTAAGCTCTCCAGATTGAGCATTCTGTTGAGTTGATGAAGATCTTTGTCTCCTTTGAAGGGAATCCTCTCTATCGCTAGCTTCCCCGTCATCGTCAATGACCATAGTGGTTGCGGCTGGCTCGGGCATGGCCTTATTTTTTTTTAATTTTTTTTTTATCCGATGAAGAACGCGGCCTTTTTTGTAACTTGTTCTCTAGCTGGGGACTCCGAGAGGAAGCACCTGCACCTGAGGTAGAGTCGGAAAGTAGAAAGAATCATTTTACCGTGGTTGTTTGCCTTCCACCCGTATTTAGGGGCTAACTCCATCCACCAATGGGTCTCTAACGTGGTAATATCCAAAATCTTCTAAATATATTGGTCCAGGCCTTCAATCCTTGGTGGTGTCCACAGAGTAGCTGAAATAACGGAAACAAAAGGGTTAGCAGTAACAGGGAACTACCTTTTTACGGAGAAAGAGATAGATTACAAACTTACATGAACGACTTTATGATTAGGGAAAAGATGGAGTTATTGCTGGGATGATATCCTTGGTTGCAATGATAACAAATCGTTCCATCCACCTAGGGTCAGTGTCATCGTCCAAGCTGGCAAGCAAAGCATGGTAGCCACACTTGCTGAAATTTATTACTCCTCCACGGAAAATTTTGGTGGAGTAGAGGTTCATCATATGTGCTAGGTTTCCTACAATGAAGGACGGATAGAAGAAGGATACCTACCAACAGCCCAACTTCGGGGATTCGCAGAAGGAATCTTCTCTTGGAAGTAGTTAACTCAAGTGTATGTGTGTGATGGTGCTTACTATAGGGGATAAGCATCAACATCAATCTCTTTATCCTTAGTTTTCTTCGGACCTCCACCGAAGAGAAGACTAGAGATCTTAAAAGATTCAGTGAAAGAAGCCATAATAATAATAAGAAGATGATAGAGGCTATTTGAAGAAAATCGAAGAGAGATGAAAGCAGAAGGATTAAGTGCGAAGAGGATACAAGAGCTTATAAAATTTTAGAAGTGATTAGACGGCTAAATTTGTGGTCATGATTACCTCGAGAACTGGTGAAAATATTGCTGAATCGTGGGGAAACACGTGTTCAGGGTATTAAATTCGAGGAGACATGCATCTTATCAAGTGTTAGAGACTGCTCAGAGGGTCTCATTTCCTGCTAAGAAAAGAATCTTCACCAACTTCCCGATGACACAAAGATTTGCCACCGAAAAGCAGGGGGACTACTTGTATAAAGAATTGGTTTATATTAAATCACCAAATGGCAGCATGACACCTGGAAGCAGAGACAAGTAGAAGACAAATCAGGTAAGAACCAAACACCGGGAACAACAACTGTAGTTTGTACCGAATTGACCCCGAAGGAAGCATAATCAAGGGAGTGGGTTGAATGTTTGTCACCAGATGGCGTTTTACAAAGAATATTCCCTCGTATTAAATAGGCAACCGTTGCAGAGAATTTGGCATTCAAGGCCTGTCGTTACAAATTCTTCAAAGGCCCCTTTTATTGTCATTTAAGAGGGGCTTGATCCTATGATCGTATTTCCTAGGTATAGCTATAAATAGTGATTTCAACAACAATTGTAAAGGCATGATATCTATGGAAAAACTTATTTTACATTCTATTCTCAAGATAAATAATATATTTTACTTTCTATTATACATTTCTCTTATTTCTATCCTCGGAGGTATCGCTCTGGGAGCCAAACCTGTTATTTCCTTCGATTTCTACGCTAAGTCTTATCGTTAATCATTTTATCATTTTTGGGTCAAATCTGCTCGCTTGTCTATAAAGCACATAACAAAGTCATTTGTACCATTACGGGTAAACAATATACCTCTATGTAATGCTATAAATAGAGGATAAGAAGTGATATTGGATACACTTGGAAATAATCGAATGAAATAAGAAATATGTCTTCCTCTCTACTTCTCATATGTGTGCTACTATTTTCATATTTGTTTCTTAACACATTATTAGCATGAATCTCTGACCAATTGAGATATCTATTTCAATCAAGTATTATCTCCTTCCTAAAAGCATAAGTCAATTTCTTTCCCATACGGATACGAACAGTTTCTCCTTTGCAAGAATAATGAGATGACTTACTGGATGTTTTAATTCCTTCAAGTTCTGTTTAAAGTTACTAGTCAAATGCATGTGTTATTTGGTTCCCACGACTTTTTATTTGCGCGAAACACTATGTGTTGATTATAATAGTCTTTACTGTTTTTCATATGTATGAACCAGTAACTTGAAAACTATTTACTTAATATACCACGAGATGCATTGTGTATCAACTAATACTCGGCAAAGTAATATCATCAAGATTTATGTCTAGCTAGCTTATTGGGGTATCTTTTTGTGTACATACAGAATATTGATAGTAGGCTATAATCTCGTGTTTTAGTGGCTTATTGCACTCTATTTTATTGCACTTTAATTGAGTTTTGAGATTTAATCGCTAGTGTTTTGCACTAATTGTGTGTTTTATGCCTTGTAGGAGGATTCCAAGCTATGTAGATGTTACAGAATGAATTCGAGTGATTTGAAGCTTTGAAGTCTAAGTAAAGCCCAAGAGATAAAGCCGAGATCACGTTCGGAGGGCAAAAACCACATCTAGATATCAAAAAGTCAAGAAAAATCCGTACTTTGAGAAAACAACACACCCACGGCCAGTGGGGCAGCGCGTGGGCTGTCGCGCCTGTACAAAAGTCCTGCTGCTTGTCAGAATCAACTCTTTGGAACTCTCCACTAATTGCCCCGCATGGCGCGTCACCCCATGCAGCGTGCCTGTGCAATTTTTTCAGAGCAAATGTCCTATTTCATGTAGGAAAAGGTGCGTATATTTGGGTCCGACCCTACTTGGTATAAATACATGAAAAAATATTATTTCTTAAACTTTTGACATATCTAAGACCTAAGGAGGCTAAGGAGGAAGTGGAGAAGAAAAAGCACAATGAGTTCATCATTCAATCCTCACTCAAGACAAGAGTTTGGACTGTTGCATGTTTTCCTTTACTTTAAACATATTTGTGATGAATTGCTCCATATCTATGGAGTAGTTCCCTTTAAGGTTTTATGGATTTGGTGTATTAATATTTTTTTTTTGTGGATTATAACTCTAGTTTTTATGTATTGAAACGCTTTGGATGTTTTAATAGTTGCATCTATATTCACATCTTCATGTAATCGAGAGAGGCATAAATTGTGATATCTTTGCATTATCTTGTTGGTTGAATTCATTAATTTTTCTTAGTAATCGAAAGAGGCTAGTTGAATTGTTGATTAAACCTAGTTAGGAGGATAACTGAAAAAGGTTCTCCTAAAGACCAATCCATTACCAATTCTTGCATATCTTCACCGAGCTTAAATTGGTTCATATTGTGAGGTTGAGACTTAATCGAGAGAGGAGCTTCTACCTAATGTTTGAACTAATAATTGAGTGAATTTGAGAGACTCACTTGAAGATTAGTGAATTAACGAGAGTCAAATCCCAAACATTTATCTTGCACCTATCCAATCAATCCCTATTTTCTCCCACTGATATCTTCCTTTCTTACTTTTGTTTCGATTGTCATTCGTCACTTAGCTGTAGATTCTTAGTTAATCTTAGTTTTTAACCACATAATTCTAAACTTTTGATTATCTTGGATAGCAATCTATCTATAAACTACGATAATACTGTTTAACTCCAATCCCTGTGGATACGATATTATATTAAACTATATTCGACTAGCGAGCATATTTAAGTGTGTGTTATGCGCTCGTCAAATATGGTGATAATAATGATTACGTTTGCTTGCTTCTGGAATAGAATATATTCCATTACACCTTTGAATTTCTTTTTGGTTAATGAAATGCTAATGCATGATATATAGTACTATATCTAAACTATATGTTTTCATAAGTTTTCATATAGTATATTAGTATATGAGTATGTCCTGGATCGAAAGTTTCACATATAATATTTCTTATTATTTTTAATTCACTTATTTTCTATGATAGTGTTTATTATGTCGAATTTACCAAAGTTTAAATTTTAGCTGTATAAATTTATGTTTTATTTACTGAAGTGAATGAGATAACTAGTGATAAATATTATATGGGTGCAGTATTTCTTGGAATACTGACTATAATGCTACCAATAATTGTATTAATTCCACCATCTATTGTCACGACCCAAAATCCCAACTTAAGAATCGTGATTGCACCTAGTCTTTAAGATTAGGTAAGCCTAACACATGAGGACAACTAACAAAGATAACCATCTTAACTGTATAAAACTTAAAATGATAAATGGGATAACGTAACTAAAACAGAACAAAATGTTATATTGTCCCCACAACCGATAGTACAGAGTCATAAGCTCTATCGACATACACTAGATTTTTAAAAACAATGTTGTTCTGAAATGAAGATTAACAGCAATAAAGATAACATCAGGTGACTCCAAGGCCTGCGAACATCAAGTAGGTATACCTTGAAGTATCTAGCCGCCCAGGCACAACTCTCAAGAACCAACACGATAAGAAGTAGCTGGATCTGCACAAAAATATACCAAAACATACACCACATCAATACCCAGTAAGTATCAAGAATAATCTTAATGGAGTAGTGACGAGGTAAGTCGAGACACTCACTAGACATTAAACCTATGCAAGATATTAAAATAAAGTTAGCAATAGAAAGAATGTTAATGTAAGGTTAACAACGTAAAGATTATTAATATAAAACCAACAAAGTAATAATAGAAACACAATTGGCAACAAGAAGTAAACGGGTAATAACGCAGCAACATAATCGGAACACAAATGAAATATGAATTAACTCAAATTAGCAAAACATATGACAATTCATTTAATCAAATCGTTTCCAACGCATGACTTACAACAAAAATTACCCTGAGACATCACACCTTGTAACTACAAATCATAAGCCACAATTCCGAATCTTACACGCACGGCACCTCGTGCCCACATTATCAATCACCTTCGCACGACAAAGTTTACGTGCTACCATTTACATTGTATCTGTGTCAAATGCCAAATAAAATGTTTGAGAGGTTTATTTAAATACAATAAGGCATAACAACAATCTTGAATAAAGTAAGGCGTCAATTAAGGTAATGAGTTTATTTTAGAAAATAAATAAAGTAAAATAAAGTATAATTTGTACAAAAAAGAGTATCAAATGATTTAAGTTTAGAAATCAATAAGGTAAACTAAAATAGCGATTTTATATTAAGAAAAATATAAGATAAGTTAATGAATTAAATCTGATTTTTTTTAAAGTAAGGCATGATAACAATTTCACGTAAAGTAAAACAACAAATAAGGTAATGAGTTTACTTTGAGAACCCAATTAAAGTAAAATGTGATAATCATTTAAAAATTGTGACGACCCGATTGGTCGTTTTGAGCTCTAGTGCAATGTTCGGCGGTTTGAGGCCTTGAGTAGCTTCACTTCATATTCTATGACTTGTACACATGGTTGGAATTGAATTTCGGGAAGTTCAGAATAGATTCAGATAGAAAATTCTCAATTCGGAAGCTTTAAGTTGGAAGAGTTGACCAAGGTTTGGTTTTTGAGTAAATGACCTCAGAATTGGGATTTAAGGTTCCAATAGGTTCATATGATGATTTGGGACTTGAGCGTATGTTTGGGTTGAATATCAGGTGTTCGGGGAGCGATTCAGCACTCATTGTGGAAAGTTGGCATTTTGAAGGTTTTAGAATTTCCTAAGTTTGGTTTGAAGCGGACTTTGGTGTTGTTGATGTCTCTTTGGGACTTTGAGTCTTGGAATACGTTCGTATCATGATTTTTGACTTGTGCGTAAAGTTTGGCGTCATTCCGAAATGTTTTAAGTGTGAATCAGACACGTTCGTCGAAGTTGGAATGTTTAAAGATAAAAGAAGGATTTGAATCGTCGATTGTAGTTTGGATGTTGTTTGGTGTGATTTGAGTCCTCGAGCAGGTTCGTCATGTTTTGAGAATTGTTTGTGTGATCGACGGCGTCCCAGGGGCCTTGGGTGTGATTCAGTGTGTTTTTGGACCAAGTTTGGCTGTTTTGGTATTGCTGGTGTGCAAGTCTTCTTCGCGGTCGTGAAGGTAGTCCCGCGGTCGCGAAGAATGCTGATAAAAGGCCCTTATTTTTGCTCTTCACGAATGTGAGGAGGCTCACGCGAACACGGAGAAGTACCTGGCCATACTTCACAAACGCGTAGGCTTGACTGCGAACGCGGAGAAGGCTGGGATGGTTGTGAGGCAGAAGGCCTTCGCGAATGCAAGGCGTGGAATGCGAACGCGAAGGGCAGGATTAGCTGGGCATTGCAAACACATTCAGGAGGTTGAGAATGCGAAAGGTAGTTGGGCAGCTGGGAAGAGTTGGCCTTCGCGGTCGTGTGGCTTTTTCCGCGAATGCGATGAAGGTCAGGCCTGTGCAGATTTGTTTTAAAGCAGGATTTGGCTTATTTTCATTTCATTTTCGTTCATGTGAGCCGACTTTGAGGCGACTTTGGGGTTCTATTTTCATCGTCTATCATGAGGTAAGTGATTTCTATACATTATAATTTAAGTATACTAATTTAGGCTTGTAAATTCATGAAATTTTGTAGAAATTGTGGGATTTAGAAGAAAACCTAGAATTCGGTATTTTTGGATTTTGACCAAGAAATTGGATATGGACTAAGGAATAAATATTTTATATTCGAGTTCGTGGTGTTGTGGGTAATGTTTATCTTTGAAAATTTTGGGAATTCGGGCATATGGGCCCGAGGGTTGACTTTGTCGACTTTTCGAGCGGAGTTGGCAAGTGTTATAAATTATTTAATTTTGATGTTGGAGTATATCTTTTTTTGGTTTTCCTGATTGTTTGACTAGCTTCGGATCGATGTGCATCAGTTTGAGGTGATAGAGAGGTGTTGGAGCCGGTTATTGAACTTTGGAGCGAGGTAAGTCTCCTGTCTAATCTTGTGAGGGGGAATTTACCTCGAATGTGTTATATTCTTATGTGCTCCATGTTGTGGGAGCTACGCAGTATGAGGTGACGAGTGTCTGTGCCTATGATAGGATTTTTGATTATGTCCGGGTAGACATAGACTCACGCCATGTTTAAATTGTACTATTTGAGTCCTTGTTGCCTGTTTAAAGGCTTTAATTGCATTTATCATGAGACTAGACTCGCGTAGAGTATTATACTCACTTTTTAGATATTCGACGAGCTACTTGCTTAGCCGTAGAAATTGTACTTCCCTCACGGATTTCTCCCACATTGTGTGTATTCATCGAAAAGTTTTCTTAAAATTCATAACTCAAATGTATATTCGTGAGTGGGGTCAAGGACCCGTTAAAGCTTTTTATAATGGGATCTGGCCGTTCGCCTCGACAGGATTATGTACCACACTCTTGTGGGATCGGGACGTTTGCTCGGCAGTATCATGTACCACACTCTTATGGGATGGAGCTGTTCGCCTCAGCAATATCATATTCTTATGGGATCGGGCCGTTCGCCTCGGTAGTACCATAATCTTATGGGATCGAGAATTTCGCCTCGGCAGTATCATATTCTTATGGGATCGGGCCGTTCGCCTTGGCAGTGTCATATTCTTATGGTATGGGATCGGCCGTTCGCCTCGGCAGTATCATATTCTTATGGGATCGAGCCGTTCGCCTTGGCAGTATCATGTATCACATTCTTATGGGATCGGGTCATTTGACTCGGAATTTTTATAAAACACTCCTATGGGATCGGACCGTTCGCCTCGACATTTCTATAAAACACTCCAACGGGATCGGGCTGTTCGCCTCGACTACTTCATAAAATACTCTTAGGGAATCAAGCCGTTCGTCCCCGCAGAATCGTGCCTAACATTTGACAAGAAGCCACTGTCTGCATGTTTTCATGATTTGAGTTATGACGACCTATCTAGTGGGGATCATTTTATATATACTCCGGTTGAGGAGGTAACCGATATTTGAGTACTTGTGTTTACTATTCAGAGGAGGATCGTGCCACGTACCTATATTTGTTGACACTGTTTATTTACCATGCCTCATACTTGTTTACTTTCTACTGTACTTGATTTATTGGACAACTAGTAAGTGTCGATGTCGACCCCTCGTCGCTATTTCTATGAGGTTAGGCTAGATACTTACCGATACGCGTTGATTTACGTACTCATGCTACAATTCTGCACTTAATGTGCAGGTATATTTATTTTTGGTGGTCTTTTGGGAGCAAAGGCGCAATTGTTAAGGGGACTTCACGGGGAGCTCCATCCCATGTTACGATCCGCAGCATACAGAGTCTCTATCATGATTCCTTACATTATCCTGTCTATCTAGTATTCTAAAAAAAGTTGTATTGTTATTCTACTTCCTAGTATATGCTCAGGCACTTGTAACACCGGGTTTTGCGGTGTTCTAGAATTTGTTTATGATTTTTCTTTCCTTTAAGACACTTTTACTTTGTATTTTTACTTAAATCATACGCATCTCCGATTTTTAGATGCATCGATCTCTCTATCTGATAATATTCATGATTTCAAAAATAATAAAATGAACAATTAAGTTGGTAGTTCATCGTTTGGTTGCCTAACAATGACGTTGGGCGCCATCACGATCTATAGTGGGTTTTGGATCGTGACCAGCTTGGTATCAAAGCTCTATGTTCACTTGGGTTTCACGAGTCATGAGCGAGCTAGTAGAGTCTTGCGGATCGGTACGAAGACATCTGTACTTATTTTTGAGATACTACAGGGCTGTTAGGAGCACTTCCCTTCTTGATTCGTCGCCGTGCGATTTGATTCCATTGAAGCTTATGCCTTCATTTCTTTCCTACGCATTCTTATACGATATTGAGCGCTTGTTATTAATTGAGAATCGAGGAGTTGTAATAGCACTGCAGATGTGGTGCAAGATGTTTCTCCCTGCGTGCTAAGGGGTGTTCTGTCATTTCAGCCTAGTATTGGTGTTGCCTATAGCCGAGATTTGATATATTCCAAATTTGGTGGAATTCTTGTTAAAATTGTGGTGTCTCGTCATGTTGGTCTTCATTTGTTTGCCTCTGGGCAAGGTGTTATGGGATGGAACCTAAGAAGAAGTTATCAAAGGTGGTTGTGTTTTGTGACTTCAGGATTGAATCGACATTTCCAATGTAGATGGTTCGAGGGAGATGATCCCTGAGGTGGTTTCTTTGATTAAGGAAATTTTGAATTTGACGAGAAGGGCTTGATGGGAATGTCAGAAAATATGAGCATTCGACCATTGTTTTGGATGCAATATGGCTTCGAGTACAAACATATTGTTGGAACTTCAGGTGATGTTATTAAGTGAGGGGATTCTTACGGCTGATGGATCAATGTGGACCCAGAAAAATTAGTTGATTTCTTGATGGTTGTAACTATATCAATGACGTTGGAGGAGGTCGATATGAGGTTACCTCGGGGGAGGAGGGGGGCTATCTCCTGTAAGAAGGTTAGGGATTTCATGACTCCTGATAAAGTTCCTATAAAAAGTCCCGCCTTCTATCCAATAGGATGCATGTATTGGGGTGGGAGCTTGGGTCTCTTGAAGAGATGGTACGACTGTTAGGAAGTTGAGCGTGCGACGGTGGCTGATAATTTGGAATGTGTTATGATTGGCGTAATAAGAGCTCACGAGAAGTTGGTCGAGTAACTGTGTGGGATCATGGTAACTGGGAAGAAGAAGTCATTGTGGGGTATGGATCTATGTGATTGTAGTGTAGGACTAAGTGGGGGAGCCACCGCTTGTGATTGAGTCACGTATCTGTGTACTTGTGTAGTTTCTGGTTATCGGTGCATTGGTGGATTAGTCATGACGAAGAGGAGAAAAATATCAAGGTTATTTTGGACAAGGAATTTAATGTATATGTGTTACATTTCTCCTTAACGATTCATGTGCATGTGTTGGGGATGTCTCAGAATTTATGCTTCCTGTGGATGTGATGTGAAATTGAAAGAATTCATTTGGTTGCTTCTTAGGGAGTGTTCATGTGCTGGCAGAGCACTAGAGTTTGGTTGCATATTTGGGACCATGTCAGAGTGGTTGTTCAAGAAGTAAAGTGCGATGTTTAAAGATTTTGGGTTTATTAGGTGGCCGAGGGCTAGATTTTGCAGTAGAGTGTGAAGAATACTTGGGGAAATCCTATGTTATCATCGGGTCTACGGTGTAGTGCTTTAGAAATGGGATAAATAGCTTCGAATTCGCAAGAGGTCTGTTAGAACGGGTGTATCAATTGGAGGTACTATGGAGTGCACGGGGAAGGTATAAGATGGCTTATGGGTATTCGGACGACGTGGTGATTTGGTTCACTCGGGCTGAGTGATGTTTGAGGTCTGTTATGTGTTTGAATAGGACTATTATTCCAAGGGCAAGTCAAGAGTATATTGGGAAAAGTTGAGTAAGTTAGTTATTGCTTAAATCAGCATGGTTCTGCGATTATAGGAATTCGGTTGCGTGTTGCAATTATTCTTCTGAAATGAGTTGGGTGAAAGGTGTTCTAGCCGATAAAGTGGTTAATTTACTGGTGGTTTAGGGATTGTGATGAAATTCTTGTACTCTTGCGTAGCGGCATGATAGATGTAGTGGGCGGCTTGGAAATTGGAAGTTGAGGATCAAAATTACGGTTTGGTTTTTATAAGAATGTCACGAGTTCGGAGGAGCGGGGGAAGGAGTTAGATTTTCAGAGTAAGCTGGTGTTATCTTAATGTCACCTAAGGACGGAGTTCTATGGAAGAGGCATTGTGCATTGGGTTGTGGATTCTTAATTGGCATTACAAAAATACAAGGTCGGTTGCCATTGATGTTCTGATTTTGTTACCCGGTCTGGAAGGTTGTGGGAGTATATCCTACAGGAAGACCGTACAGGTGTGACGTGTTAGTCATTCGATTGTTAAATATTGAGCACAAGTATGGGGATTTTGGTGCTGTCGCCAATGAGAGAGGTTATGACTGAGAGGCGCTCTATTCCTTTGGTGGTGGACTGTGGAAGATGTTCCCAATTTGACGATTGACTGTATGTGTTATGAAAATGGTCATCGTGGATCGTTGGATGGTTTTTGACCTATTTTGGGATGATCAGAATCGGCTTGAGGTCTTCTAGTAGATCTACATCATGTCGGGTGTGTTCTTTCAGCATAGCATTACTTATGGAGGAGTCTTCTGGTGTTGGATGTTATTCCTCTCGTTAGCTAGTTTCTGTAATAGTCTATTATGCCATGTGGGTTGTGAGAAAACTTGATTATTCACACGTGTATTTGTGGTCCTGCATAGTTTGTCGTTTATTGCACCTTAGTCGAGCTCAAGCTTTGTAGCGCATGGCGCTATCCCTCTTCCCAAGGTTGTATTTCTACACTTGACGTGCTTCTAGTCGATATTCGGGCATTTTGTGGGTTTGAGCATTATGGCTTGATGGGTATTCTCCCTATTGATTTTATCCATGGATCGGGTGGCATGCCGTCACGGGTATGATATTTGGATTGGTTGCACGCTGCAATAGTGAGATGTTGAATACAATTAGTTATACTTATTTTATGGGCCTTGTTTCTCACCTCGGAGAGAGGTTCATAGCATCTGTTTGGCCGTTTTATTTGTTACGTGGGCTGGATAGTTCTTTGCCGGAGTTTGTTCTTCCTTATGAGTCATATTCGAGTGGTAGCTTGTTAGCGCATTTATGGTGTCATATAAGATTTTAGATGGTGCTTGAGGTAGCTTATTGCTTGAGCAGCTTGTTTTGAGTGAGACAAGGTTATTGGACCTGAGATCAATGCGATCAAATTCATGTAAGGTATATTAAAGAGAAAATATCACTGTTCAGTACAGAATGAGGTAATGGCTCTTGTCAAGCGGAAAATTTCTTGAATTATTGATCTGACGGGCGGTTATGAGTTCCCGGGCATCTCTTTTATCGTTGCAGTATTGTGAGGGTTGAGTGTATGAGGTATACTACGAGCATCTGGTTCGTGAATTTATAGCTATTGTAGTTGGAGGATGTTATTAGGGAGATATCAATTGTGCGGTGCATTGTATGATATCAGCATGGGTGCTTGATCCTATTTGGTACAATGGGTTGAGATTGTTACGGATTTCACATGTCGAAATCAAGTCTCGTGGAGAATTCTAAATGTTGGAATTTGGTTCTAAGGCTTGTTAGTTGAGGTAATAGGGAGGATCCTCAGTCTGGTTCGAGGTAATGTGCTCACGTGGGTAGTGGTGGCACGGGTAGGTACACGAGGTGTCAAATAGTGATTTTGGGCAACTGTTGAACAATTCTTGGCACGTTCGAGGATGAACGTATGTTTAAGTGGGGGAGAATGTAATGACCCAACCGGTCATTTTGAGATCTAGCGCGTCGTTCAGTAGTTTGAGGCCTTGAATAGCTTTACTTCATGTTATATGACTTGTACTCGTGGTTGGAATTGAGTTTTAGGAAGTTCGGAGTTGATTCGGATGCAAATTCTCATTTCAGAAGCTTTAAGTTGGAAGAGTTGACCAAGGGTTGACTTTTGAGTAAATGACCTCCGAATAGAGATTTGAAGGTTCCAATAAGTTTGTATAATGATTATGGAGTTGGGTTGAATATCGAGTGGTCTGGGAGCGATTCGACGCTTATTGTGGAAAGTTGGCATTTTGAAGGTTTTAGAATTTCCAAAGTTTGGTTTGAAGAGGACTTTGGTGTTATTGATGTTCGTTTTGGATTTCGAGCCTTGGAATAGGTTCGTGTCGTGATGTGTTACTTGTGCATAAAGTTTAGCATCATTCCGGAATGTTTAACTATGAATGAGACGGTTTCATCGAAGTTGGAATGTTTGAAGTTAAAAGAAAGATTTGGATCGCCGATTCGTAGTTTGGATGTTGTTGGGTGTTATTTGAGGCCTTGAACAGGTTCGTGTCATGTTTTGTGACATGTTGGTGTGATCGGACACAGTCTCGGTATCCTGGGTGTTATTCAGGGTGTTTTTGGACCATGTTTGGCTATTTTGGTATTGCTGGTGTGCGACTGTTCAGGTGTGCTTCGCGATCGCGAAGGTAGTCTCGCGATCGCGAAGAAGGCTAATGAAGGGCCCCTGTTTTTTCTCTTCGTGAACGCAAGGAGGCTCAGGCGAACGCGGAGAAGGAGCTGGCCTTACTTCGCGAACTCGTAGGCTTGAGGGGGAATGCGAAGAAGACTGGGATGGCTGTGAGGAAGAAGGCCTTCGCGAATGCGAGGCGTGGAACGCGAAACGTGAATGGCAGAGTCAGCTAGCCATCGCAAACGTGTTCAGGAGGTCGTGAACGTGTAGGGTAGCTGGGAAGAGTCGGCCTTCACGATCGCGTGGCTTTTTCCGCAAACGCGTTGAACGTCAGGCCTGGGCAGATTTGTTTTAAAGCGGAATTTGGCTCATTTTCATCATATTTTCTTTCATGTGAGCCGACTTTGAGGAAATTTTGGGGTTCCATTTTCATCATCTATAATGAGGTAAGTGATTTTTACACAGTATGAGTTAAATATACTAATTTAGGCTTGTAAATTCGTGAAATTTTGTAGAAACTGTGGGATTTGGAGGAAAACCTAGAATTTGGTATTTTTGGATTTTGACCACGAAATTGGACATGGAATTAGGAATAAATTATATATTTGAGTTCGTGGTGTTGTGGGTAATGTTTGTCTTCAAAAATTTTGGGAATCCGGGCATATGGGACGAAAGGTTGACTTGTTGACTTTTTTAGCAGAGTTGGGAAGTGTTATAAATTATTTAATTATGATGTTGGAGTATATTTTTATTGGTTTTACTGATTGTATGACTAGCTTCGGATTGATGGGCATCAGTTTGAGGTGTTAGAGAGGCGTTGGAGCCACTTATGGAACTTCGAAGCGAGGTAAGTCTCCTGTCTTACCTTGTGAGGGAGAATGTACCCCGTAGGCGTTATATGTCCCGGTAGACATAGACTCACCCCATGCTTAAATTGTACTATTTGAGTCCTTCTTGCCTATTTAAATGCTTTAATTTACATTTCTCATGAGACTAGACTCGCGTAGAATATCGTACTCGTTTTTTAGATATTCGACGAGCCTCTTGGTTAGCCGTAGAAATTGTACTTCCCTTACAGATTTCTCCCGCATTGTGTGTATTCGTTGAAAAGTTTTCTTTAAATTCATAACTCACATGTATATTCGTGAGTGGGGTCAAGGACCCGTAAAATCTTCTTATTCTAATGGGATCGGGCCGTTTGCCTCGGCAGGATTATTTACCACACTCTTATGGGATCGGGCCGTTCGCCTCGACTTTTCTATAAAAGTACTCTTTTGGGATCGGGCTGAACGCCTCAGCAACACTCTTGTGGGATCGGGCCGTTCACCTCAGCAGTACCATATTCTTATGGGATCGGGCCATTCGCCTCGGCAGTATCATATTCTTATGGGATCGGGCGGTTTGCCTCGACAGTATCATATTCTTTTGGGATCGGGTTGTTCGCCTCAGCAGTATTATGTATCACATTCTTATGGGATTGGGCTGTTCGCCTCGACACTTCTATAAAACATCCTATGGGATTGGGCCGTTCGCCTCGGCAACTTCATGAATTACTCTTATGGGTTCGGGCCGTTCGCCTTGGCAGAGTCGTGCATAACATTTGATAAGAAGCCACTGTGTCCGTGAGTTTTCCTAATTTGAGTTATGACGACCTATCTGGTGGGGACCATTTTATATATACACTGGTTGAGGAGGTAACCGATATTTGAGAACTTGTGTTTACTGTTCAGAGGGGGATCATACCACGTACCTATATTTGTTGACACTGTTTATTTACCATGCCTCATACTTGTTTACTTTCTACTGTACTTGATTTATTAGACAACTAGTAAGTATCAATGTCAACCCCTCATCACTACTTCTCTGGGGTTAGGTTAGATACTTATTAGGTATGTGTTGATTTACGTACTCTTGCTACACTTCTGCACTTATTATGCAGGTATATATATTTTTTGTGGTCTTTTGGGCACAAGGGAGCAACTGTTAAGGGGATTTCATAGTGAGCTCCATCCCATGTTACGATCTGCAGCATATAGAGTCTCCATCAATTATAAAAAGTAGAGCGGAGAGCACGAGGGAGGCGATAGAGAGAGAAACTAGAGAGAGAAAGCTTCAAGAGCGGCGATGGCGACGCCGGCCGGTAATATGCCGGCTGGCGACCCATCCCCCTCCACCTCCCAACCTCCCGCTGCATCTCCCATCTACCCCAAAACCACTCGACTACAGCCAACGTTTCAAACCATCAACTCTAAATTCGAACTCGACAGCAAACCCTAGATCGACAGCGACAATCGAACCCATTCCCTTCAAGAAGGCTACTTTCCTACAAGGACAATCTTTCGTCAAATTTACAGAAACGGAGGTTGAAAGAAAGAATCAAGTTGAAGGCCTACAATATGCAGTTATTGGCAAGTTTTCATATGGTTGGCCAGACATACAGGAACTTCGTCGACTAATCCCTACGTAGAGTGGGATAAAGAGCGACTGCAACACATGATTACTGAGAGATAGGCATGTGCTAGTTCGTCTGACATTGTGGCAAGATTTTCTCGCTTTAACTTATAAAGCGGTGTATTATCTGAAAGCAAGAGATGGATACGAATACCAGATGAGAACATTAATCTATGACTCTAAGTTCAAGGAAGGAGAAGAAACCTCAAAGGCGATGGCATGGATTTCATTTCCCAGTTTGTTACCAACCTTTTTTGTGAAGGAATGTTTATTTTCACTTGCATCCGCTGTTGGAAAACCACTACATCTAGATATGGAAACTATAAACAAGACGAGACCTAGATGTGCTAGAGTAAAAGTTTTGGTTGATCTTATGGCGGAACTACCAAAGAAAGTTAGAATGGATATTGAAAACGAGGCCACTGGTGCAGTGAGAACAGAGTGGATTAAAATCCAATATGATTTTATTCCCAAATATTGTAAGCAATGTAAGTTGCAGGGACACGACATGCTAGAATGCTGGAAGCTGCACCCAGAATTGATAAAGGAGAATTCTACTGAGAATCCAAGAACAAAAGACAAAGGAAAAGAAGCAGCACCTCTATTGATCCTATCAAGTGGTAAAGTAGTTAGCAACACTGGTTTACAATGGAAGGAGGTTAATCAAGCACAGTACAAAGACAAACAGGTAGCAGATCAACTCAAAGGGAAACTGGAGATTATACCAGCTATATCAGAAACCTAGGAATTACAGACAAATAACAGGTTTGCTGTGCTAGAAATTGAACAAAGCAAAGCCAATGAGCACAAGCAGAATTTTACAATTGAGAGAAGAAGAGAAGAATGCACACACCTCAATGGCAGCAAAGATCAGTTCACCACCAAGCAGCAGCAACTACCAACATTCTACAATGAAGCAAATGGAAAGGAGTGGAAGAAGAGACATACTAGTAGCTGCAGCAGACAATGAACCAACAATCCAATGGGTGAACAGGTAATTTGGAAACCAGTCCACAAATAAACAACCATGTCAGGACACCCTCCCACATCCAAGTAACTCTATGGTAGCAGACAAAGATATGGATGAGGCTCAAAGAATTCAACTTAGTGAAGGCAAGCTATGGAGTGAACAAGCAGAGGAAGAATCAGAGGAAGAACAAGTCCCAGCTGGTACAGGCAGTGAGGAGGAATCAACAAATGAAGAATTGGAGCATGAAGCAAAAGGTAAATCAAGACAGCAGGACACAATGGAAAACACTGATACAGTGGAAGCAATGCTGCCTAGTGCACTGACACCTTCTAAGCCAATGACAATGGATATACAAAATATAGGAGAGTACAAAGACAGCAAGCAATCAGCAGATAGTTTGATCAAGAATAGAAAGTTCAATGAGATACAGAACACCTCATCAGCTAAAGCCAAACAACAAATCAAATTTGGAACAACTGACTGCTCTCATGAGTTTAACATCAACAGAGGCCAGCTGATCCATAATACAATGAACACAGAATTGAATGAAGAAGGTCTCAAATTACAAGTGATAAATCTTAGAAGTGAAATTGAAGACGGGGAGCAAACTGCTGAAATAGGAAAGGATCTTGATGAGGAATCCACCACTCAAAACCTACTAAATGCAGTAAGGCAAGCAGATCTTTCACCAAAATTGTTGGATGCAGTGAAATCAACTAAAAAAGACAGGAAGAAACAGGGCAAGGACACTCAAAGTGTAGGGGCAGGAGTCCAAGCAAGAAGGATCTTATCCAAATCTCAATCCTAATCATGAATGGGATCATTTGGAACATAAGATCAGTCAACACAATGAAAGCCTTTGAAAGGCTTATCAATATGCACAGACAGCACCACTTTCAATTCATTGGAATCATGGCGCCTAAGCAAAAAGCCAGGACATTGGAAAGATACAGAATGAGGATTGGACTTCTACAATGTTTTGCCAATGTGTCAAACAAGATATGGGTTTTTGTGGATGAGGATCATGAAGTAGACATAATATGTGACCTGGAGCAGCAGTTAACTCTGAATTTAACAGAGGTGGATTCACAAACAACTTTCTTTGCCACCTTCGTATATGCAAAATGTAATGCTAATGAAAGAATTGAACTGTGGGATAGCTTACATAACCTTACCAGAAACATGACAGTGCCTTGGCTGGTGGGAGGTGACTTTAATGTCATATGGGATGAGGAAGAGAAATTTGGAGGACTTCCAGTAACACTGAAGGAGATTGAAGACTTCAGAAATTGCATCAACACCTGCAACCTCAATGAGCTAAGCTATAAAGGAAGCATATACACATGGTGGAATGGGAGAGAAAAAGAAGACTGCATTTTCAAAAGACTGGACAGATGCTTAACCAACCTTTCATTTCAACAATGATTACCACTACTGGAAGTCACTCACTTGCCAAAAATAGGTTCAGATCATTGCCCATTGCTTCTGAATTGCAACACAAATGCCACCCCAACAAAGAGAGCCTTCAGATTTCTAATTTCTGGATAAAGCACCACAACTTCAAAGCAGTGGTAAGAGAGCATTGGAAAGCAGACTTCATTGTATATCCTTTCATAATCTTCAATCATAAGCTGAAGAAAGTAAAGAAAGCACTATCAATATGGAGCAGAACAACATATGGAGACATCTTCCAAAAGATAGCAAGTCTAGAGGAAGTCGTCAAAGTACATGAAGCCCAATTTGAGCTCCATCCCACTACTCAAAACAGAATAAGACTACAACAGGTGCAGGTTGAGCTGATCAAGTACTTAACTCTAGAAGAAGAGTTCTGGAAGCAGAAATCAGGCATCGCTTGATTCAAAGATGGAGATAGAAATACAAAATTCTTTCATGCACAAGTGAATGGCAGAAGAAAGAGGCTACAACTTAGAAGAATTCAGAATAACATGGGCACATGGCTAGAAGATAATGCTGAAATAACAAATGAAGCAATCAAATTTTAAAAAACACAGTTTCATGAAGACAACCCCCCTGCAACATTTGAAATATTGAACCACATTCATACACTGGTAGACAATGCAGACAACTATCTGCTGATGCATCAACCAACAAGGGAGGAAGTCAAAAATGCAGTATTTGGATTGAATACAGCAAGTGCAGGAGGACCAGATGGCTTCACTGGATGTTTCTACCAGTCATGTTGGGATATAGTCGAGGATGATATAGTTGATATGGTAAAGGCAGTATTTAATGGACATACTCTTCCCATGTGTATCACACACACAAACCTAGTGTTGTTGCCCAAAAAGAAGGAAGTACTTACCTTCTCAGACATGAGACCAATCAGCCTCAACAACTTTATCAACAAGATATTTTCCAGAGTAATTCATGACAGACTGGTGATCATTCTACCAAAGCTGATTTCAGAGGAACAGGATGGCTTTGTTAAAGGCAAAAGCATAGTGAAAAATGTGCTCTTAACTCAAGAGATTATAACAGAAATTCGAGTCAGAACCAAAGCAGGTCCAAATGTTGTAATTAAACTGGACATGACCAAAGCATATGACAGACTGTCATGGCTATTCCTGACCAAGGTACTAAGGAAGATGGGATTTGAAGAAAGTTTCATTGGCTTGATACATGGACTGGTGGCCAACAACTGATACTCTGTTCTGATCAATGGAGAACCACATGGCTTATTCAAATCTACAAGAGGAGTCAAACAAGGTGATCCTTTGTCACCTGCCCTATTCATAATAGCAGCAAAAGCCATGACCAGAGTACTCAATGCTCTTCACTCCAACTCTCATTTTTGTGGATTTGGCTTGCCTAAATGGAGTCCCAAGATCAACCACCTGGCATATGCAGATGATACCATCATCTTCTCCTCATTAGATTCCACATCACTTCAGTTAATAATGGAAGTACTGACTACATATGAAGATGCTTCTGGCCAGCTGATAAACAAGAATAAATCTGCAGTATGCATGCATCACTCCACCTCAATACATGTGATCACAAGGTACAAAGGATTACAGGAATCCTACAGCAAGATTTCCCTTTCATATATCTTGGAGTCCAATCCTTTACATGAGAAGGAGGATAGACTACTACCAAAGTCTTATACAAAAACTGATGAACAGGCTTCAAGGCTGGAAAGGGAAATTATTATCCACAGGGGGCAGGGCAGTACTTATCACACATGTCATGCAAAGCATGCCGATTCATCTTCTTTCTGCAGTAAATACTCCTGCCAATGTGATCAATAAACTTCAAAAATTAATTGCATAATTTTTTTGGGGAAATTCTGTTAGAAATATGAGAAGGCACCGGGCATCATGTAATACTTTGTGCTTGCCATGCGAGAAAGGGGGTGCAGGTTTCAGATCCTTACATGACATGTCTGCAGCCTTGTTCTGCAAACTATGGTGGAACTTCAGAGCAAAACCAAGTTTATGGAGTGCATTCATGAGCCAGAAGTTTTGCAAGAAACTCAATCCAATAATTGTTCCTTGGAGAGGTGGGTCACACATTTTGAAGAAAATGATTGAATGCGGAAGCATTATGGAACATCTAATACTCTGGCAACCTAAAATGCGGTCTTCACTATTATTGTTCGAAAATTGGACAGGACTGGGAGCCTTATCCTTGGTTACCCCTCCTGACTTCATATGTGATGAGACTGTACTGAATATACAGGATGTAATAGAAGATGGGCATTGGAATGAAGACAAGATCAAATAGATTTTACCAGACGACCAGGCTCGTTGGTGGCCGATACATTGAGTATGAAGGCTGAGAGCAATAACAAGTTGGCATATTTACCGGTTGTAGAGGGGCCACTAGCCATGGATGTTCAGGCTTTTGCCAATCAATTTGTGAGATTGGATATTTCAGAGGCCAGTCGCGTTCTTACTTGTGTTGTGGCACAATCATCATTGTTGGAGCGAATCAAGGCTTGTCAGTTTGATGATCCTCACTTGATGGTGTTGGGGGACATGGTTCCTGGGGGGG